>PVKS010010194.1:0-61040 GCA_004027875.1 Aplodontia rufa
TCTGGCTACTGCTGCTTCTTTGGCTGCTTCTTCTCTGGCTGCTTTCTCTTCTTTGGCTACTCCCTTTGACCGCTTGCTTTACCTGACTAGTTGCTACTCTATGTATCCATTACAACAGCCAATAGGGTACAATGCAAACACCTTTCTCCAATTGTAACAAATGAGTGGCCGAATAGCTTAGTCATGCGGTCAGGCAATTTGCTAATTACAAGCCAGCTGGACCCCTTAGAGTTGTTTACCACCAATTCTTCTACAAGCCAGCTGAGCCTCATGTTCCCAACAGGAGAGTGCTTTTTAGACTTCAACATGCATGTAAATTACCTGAGGATCTTGTGAAAATGTAAACTCTTGATTCAGTGTGCCAGGGGTTTCAGGAATTCTTTGTTTCCAGCAAGCTCTCAAGTGATGCTGATGTGGCCTGTTCTACTGCTTCTATGTAAAAATGATTCTGTAGAAAGCAGGCACTCTATATGGTAGCCCTGTGGTTGTGAGGTGGTATTTCATGAGGGGAGTAACTATGAATAAAGGAGTGGATGAAGTTGCAGTGTTGAGGTCTGTAAGTGTTTATATAAGGTGAGTTTTAAATATGGTTAAGATTAGAATGAATAAGGCATTTTTAGACCAAAAAGTCAGTATCGAAATACTTCAGATGTAGTTACTAAATACCAAAGATGTTTGGGTTAGCTGTTAGTCCTTTCATAATTTTAATCCAAAACATGGTAAGCAGTCAAGGATTAATTTTACTTATTCATATTCACTTGAGATCCTGCTGTATGACTCCTGTCAGTTTCTCATTAATCTGTACCATTGGTGAGAATTTGTGGTAGGACATGTGGTAGAAGTAATTTATTATAAGTAATTGGGTCAGAGTGCCTGGTTTAGACACCAACTGTCAGATTTTGTCATTCTGGTTCCTGACAAGAATTACAAACTCTCATTAACTTTGTTGGAGATCCAAAGATGTGATTGCTCAGCATTTGTTGATCAGGGTCCTTGAACCATTATAGTATCTGCCATTCATAGAGCAAATCCCAGTTTCAAAGCACTTCTATAGTCCTCTGTTCATTTCATAAATAAAATCTAAGACTGATTAAAAATCAAAGAGGCCTTTAATTTTTTAATTTAAAGATGCTAGATCCCATCAATTTCAAATTATGAATTGTATCTAGTAGATGAGAACTGAATTAAGTATTCAAGTCCTCCTGACAAATTATTGGCAAGTATAGAAGAAAAAGTGATGTCTACTTTTCCCCTGCATTTTATTCACTACCTTCAGAAGGAATACGCCATGTCATATTGAAAGCTATTCTTCATTTCTCAATGACATAAGGGAATAAAAATAATATTTTGTTTTCTGAAGCTTACCCACTTCAACTCATTCTTCTTACTTTGAAAGTGACTTTTTTAATATTATTGATCAGAAAAGGGAAAAACACTTTTTTAAATAACTGAATTGTAAGATACTTTTTTTTAAACCAAGACTTAGAATTTATGTGAGTAAAATCTTGAAAAGCATTTTCATAGTTCACCTTTGGTTGGGAATTATGTGGATTTCTGAATTACTGAATAATTTAACCACTCAACAGACTTTGACTACTACAGTTTAAGCTGTCAAAGAAGGAATGTTATTGAATATGAGCTAGTGTTTTAGTGGTTAGAAATGCGCTGGCTTTGGAGCCAGAAAAGCTTGTATTTAAATTCCATCTTGACGTGTGCTTGCCGTGTTACTGTCATACCTACTTTGCACCATTATTTTTTTTGCACCATTATTTTGAGGATAAAAGTAAATAATGCATGATATTACCATTTGACAGAATTTTTAATAATGAACATGAAGAGTCTTTAATTTTATGGCACAATGTTATGTTTTTGTACCAAGTTAGAAGCAGAAGTACTTTTGCTTCTTCATATTTGTGTAGGGAAAGCATTATTTGTTCTTGACCTAAGTGAAAACTCTAGTGCTTTGAGTTATAAGCAGAACAGCTGTAACTGCAATTGCAAGTTAATATATGTAGTGAAATCTCTCCAGTAAAAAAAAAAAAAGTGGTGATCCAAAGAACGGTGTGGTGATATTATGTACAGTTTATCAAAAGAAATTCGAACTACTCTTCAAAACATCAGTAAATTCACCTGGACTGCAGTGACATAACATGCAGGAACCTAGAAAAGAAAAGTAAGTTATAAGCATCATTCACAGTTTGATGTTTATTAATTCATTTTAATCAAATGGCGCTGGGGAAATTCCAGGCATGTCCACATGATTTTAGAGAGTGAGGACTGTAAATACTGTGTGAAGGTGGCATGCTCCACTGTCCTTCACAGTAAAGGAAGGCAGATAAAACATCTTCCATGTCAAATGGAAGATAATAAACATACACACAGATATTCACACACACCTTCACCTAGTCAAAGTGTGAAGCACTCTTTCTGATGGTTTCCTAAATAAAGGCCACAGGACCACCATATTGAAACATTTCTAGTCATTGTACTCTTTGCATTATATTTATCGCTAACCTTCCTGAGGTTGATGGCAAACCAGGGGTGTCCATAATTTTGGATGCTGCTTCACAACAGATGCTAGTATAGCAGTGTGCTTGTTAGTGTGTCCTTCATTTGTTGAAATATCTGTGGGGCTTTGGTTTCATAAATTGAAGCAAGTCCTTGTGATGAAGAGCAATGGAAATGCCTGGGAACTTGATTGAAGGGAAAGGTGAGTTAACTGAAGTGTGTGGATCTGGGGCATTGAGAACCTTCAGGTTTTGCTCTGTGCTTCCGTCTGGAAATATTCATATCAGCAGTTTGATTTCCAGATTGTCTCAACTGTTAAATTCCAGGGCAGTATATAAACAGTCAGACCATCCTCGTCAAAGCAGTTCATTGCTCCTTTAATAATAGAATATTCATCTCTTATAGTTCTCATCTTGTTGAGGGGAAGACATTTTAAATTATAACCCTTTTGCTGATTTCCCAAGCATCTCCACTCTCATCCTTTCAGTCTGTCTGCTGGTACTGAATATTATTTTTGTCTGTACAGATCCAGTGCCCCACTTGCCAATTCGTCTGGTGTTTCAAGTGCCACTCTCCTTGGCATGAAGGTGTTAATTGCAAGGAGTACAAAAAAGGAGACAAATTGTTGCGTCATTGGGCCAGCGAGATTGAGCATGGGCAGAGGAATGCCCAGAAGTGTCCCAAGTGCAAGGTGAGATGACCTCCTTTCAGAAGAAAGGAAAGAACTATGTACACCTAGACATAACTGAACAATATCCACAAGATTGAAGTGAATTGTATTTATAATTGTCTGAATATAGGTATGGAGAAGGAGTGTTTGCTGTTGCATTTTTGAAGAGTAGTTATGTCAAACTAAACATTTTATATATAAACAAGTTATAGTCTTGCAATTTGCATTATATTACAGGATTTAAGGAAACCACTTACAAATATTGATTTAAAATATCAAAATCTTTGTTTTCCCTTTAAAAATTAAAACTAGGGAAAGGCAGTATGAAATGATGTAGGTGTGCCTTTTCGAGCTTACCACACCACTTGTAGTCTTCGTTATGCAGGCTTTGAATCCACCCAGTCCTTTGCTTTTCTTGTCCTTCTGCCATTGTTTATCACTTCAGGATTACATTAAAGTGATGACTTTATTTTTTCTATATCAGTTGAGGTAGATGTTAATACTCAAAATCAGAATTGAAGGATTTTATGAATCCCATTCTCATTTCTTTCCTATAATCTTTCAAGAGTTAGTAGGCCTTTGAGCTGAGACCTGGATGTTGAAAGTCAGCCATGCATATAGCAAAGAAAGATCGTCCTACAGAGAGGTCACCAAGTAAATGCTTCCAAAAATAAGCCTTGAATTTGGTGCTTATTTGATGTTGAAGTTTGAAGCTTTTCTACTTTTTAAACTTACTTTCGAAAATTTTATGTACGTGTGTAATCACTCTACCATGGTTTCTGGCTGTTGCCAAATTTACTTTTGGATATCACATCCAAACTGGGGACAGGGACCAACAGGTGGGCAGTAAGGAGGGAGAGGGAAATGCTGGGGAGTGATAAGGGTCAAATTATATTGTTATATTGTGTGCATATACGAATATGTAACAACAGATCTCATCAGTATGTACAACTATAATGCACCAATTAAAAATGTGGACAAAATGTAAGGCGATAGCAAACAAACAAACAAAAAGAATAATTTTGCCGTTCCTTCTTTGCTGGAGACTTAGTACTAGATAATGAAATTCAAATTGTCAGAAATTCTTAAAATGTTAATTGTGAGTCCAAGTTGAAGTAAAGTGAGCACAATCCTAATGTACAGATTCACTGTACCAAATTCACATACTGTTTTATATACATAGGAAGTAAAAAGTATAGTGTATTTTGGCAATTGGAAGAAATTCTGAAATAGTTTAGTTGAACTGACTCTGTAAAAAGTGATGTATAGAGATGTTTGAGTTAAAGTTTTGTCTTCCCTGTGGATGGCAAATTCATCCAGATAGCTTTTTATTTTAGGTCTGTTTTGGCTCACTGCTTCGATTGTTCAGTACACTTTTTATTTTACATCCCGTTGAAAACTAATTTAAAAGGAGGCTTTTTCCTTTTTTCTTGCCTTTTAGTTTATTCAGTGCTACTGCTCTGTTTGAAGCCACAGGCCTGCGGGAATTTGAGTGCTGTTAAGTCGTTCTACTTAGCACTTTGCTCATAAGTATACTTTATATCTCCCTGGAAAACCATAAAAAACAATTACCAGTTAGCCTGTTCTGTGACTGTTCTCTGAATGAACAATGCTGCAGCATTATGCCTTGAGGAAATTCTGATTGAACTGAAGTCATACATAAACACATACACTTATTACTACAGTCCCTTGATCAAACATTAAAGGGACCCTCCTGTATAAAAGAAAAAGCAACCAACCATAAGGAATTTACTAAATGCACTAATAACCTCCCACAGTCTGGACAAATATACATAATCAGTTGAGAGAAAGCATGCATGCTGTTTCACTCTTGGAGTAATAGCTCTATATTCTGGGCTTTAATAAGAATTAACTTTTAAATAGATGAAAGGAAAAGAGCCAGAGAATTAATTTACATGACTACATTGTAATCATTTGATCAGAAAGTAGGACCAAATCAAATTCAGAGTCTATAAAATTTATGTCCATTTAAGTCATGTTTTATGACTTGGTTTGAATGCCAGTAGTTTTGTTTTTCTTTTTCTTTTAAGCACAACTGTAAAGCTACGATTTTATTGTGATCTTCTTTGTTGGACCTTAAAATTATATATTCCCCCATGAAACATTTCTGTATTTATAATAGAACTTGAAGAGATATACTTGATGAATTCATATTTATTTTACACTCTAAGGCTGCCTTTTCATAAATATATGTTAAAATTTATAAATCTAAAAGGAAGATGGTAGTAGGAGTGTTTGTAAACAAAAATTTCACACATGATACTTTGGACAATTGTCATATATTTTCATATAAATGCTTTTAATATTGATAGTAAAATACACATAAAATTTTGTTCAGAAAAAGTATATTTAAATTTTTGTATCCAGCTATAGGTATATTATGTTTTAAATTTAAAATTGTAACAGTTTGATTTTTAAATGATTATTATGTTTACAAAGGTCATAAAATTTATGTTATCCTGCCACTCTGCTATACTCTGTTATATTACTGTGTCTCCTTGGGTTTTGCCCCATTTGAATTACTTTTAAAAGTGTTTCAATTATAATATGTCAATAATTGGTTTATTCACTTAATAGCCCAGACAATTCTCACATCACTAAGTGATTTTCAAAATATTTCTTTAATTAATTTTGTAATATTTGCTGACATATCCGCCATTGTATACCACGGCTAATTAGGTTTGGGTCTGTATATAATGTGTTGATGATCTTTTTCTTGAATCTATTATTTTTCCACACTTTGAATCTTTAAATCATATGTGAAGGTAGAATTATTGGGTTAAAGGATATCAGTATTTTTTAGTATTTGGCACATACTGACAGTTTTGTTTTCTCAAAGAAGTGAAACAGTTTAAAATTCCTTGAGAGAAGTTTGAGAATTTGTTTTTGTATGAACATTTCTTTAATTTGATTATTTTAAATTTAACGATTTTAAAATACGTTTTTCTTACATTTTACATTTCCTTATTTGCTTATGAATTAAATATAAGTATTATTTTTAAAGGACTTAAATGATAATTTAATTAACTTAAAATATTTGCTCTTTATTTTACATTTCTTTGCTTATAAGCAATATGAAGTAATTTATTTTTGAATTTGTAATATGCCTTTTTCAGTTCTCTGTTCATACTCTTTGCCTATTTGTGTGGACTAGGTTGGGCTTATTTTTCATCATCAAGTATCGTGAACTCTTTTCTTGTGTTAACTCCTTTTCTGGTGAATTTTCTTTACACACTTTCCCTATCTTCTTTTTTTTTCTTCTTTTTATTCAGGTAATAGGGTTTTTTTTGGTTTTTGTTTTTTTAATTTGATAATCCTTATTTCTGTTATTCCTTATTTCTAGGTTTGCATATATTTTTTAGATTTTTTTCAAATTTTTGTTTGACTAAGTATATCAATCTCTTTCCTTCTGGACACACTTAATAACTGCCTACTAACATCATATACATTTTTATATATTTAAAATCTTTCATAAATATTTTGCTTCTAAACTTACTCTTTTATCATCTATAAGTTTGATTTAAAAGGATTGTTTTCTTCCTGTCTTTGAGCTATTTGATCTCTAAATATTTGAACTCTTTAATAGATACGTATTTATTTTGGTGATTATTTTATGTTGAGTACTGAAACTAGTTTTTCCAAATGGAAACCATCTGATTTGTGTTTATTAAATAATTGTCCTACAGATTTGTAGTCTTTCTGAACAAATGTTAAAATTTGATACATATGAGTCTCTTCTTTTTTTAAAAGGGGAGGGAGAGAGAGCGCACATCAATTTTTTTCTTCTGGTTTTTGTTTCTCCAACACTTAGTTGTGTATGTGGTGCTGGGGTTTGAACCCTGGTCCTCATGCATGCCAGACAAGCACTGTGGTAGCTGAACTACTGCTCCAACCCCTCTTTTCTTAGCTACCTAATCTCATTCTAATTTTCTAAGAAAATTCTATACTTATACTGAGTTTTAAATGATAAAGACTTTGTAAAATTTGCCCACTGCAGCAGAGTTGATTAGCTAGAAATTCATTTTTAAATGGTATTCTGATGACCCAAGGTACTTATTCATACATATGGTTCTTTCATACTATGATAAACATATACAAACATTTATGAAAAGTATCTATTTATAAACATTTATGAAAATTTAATGTCACTGTATTAAGATCAACCTTGGTAAGCATTTTTATTTGAATGTCTTAATGCAGAGTTTTCTTCAAATAGACACCATTTTTTATCTTACAAATGATTTTCTATTGTTATAAAATTCTCACTATAGAGAAAATAGGAATATTGAAAGGGCTTTTTTAACTTAGTTATCAATAAAACTAATAATTTAATGTTTAAATTTAAACCAAGTAGGTACTTTAAATTTTGTTGGAAATATAAAATTCTTGTTCAGTTTCATGCAAAAAATTAATTTTGAGCCTGTGTTCAGATGAGTACCATGCTTACCATTTTCAAATGCATATATATGTTTTCTTAAATTGTATTTCATCTGAAAGTTTAAAAATCTCATCAACTAAAATGTACACTCATTATAGCTTAGTTTTCTCTTTTTAAAATTTTTATTCTTTGGGTACTGGGGATTAAACTCAGGGGCACTATACCACTGACCTACATCCCCATTCCTTTTCATTTTGAGACAGAATCTCACTAAATTTCTGAGGCTGGCCTAAAACTTGCTGTCCTCCTACCTCAGCCCTCTGGGTCACTGGGATTACAGGCATGTGTGCATACGCCACCTGGCTTGACTATTATAGTTCTTTACATGTTATAGTAATATACCACTGATTAAATTAAAGGAAAGAAATAAATATTTCATAGTTTCCTTTTCAGAAAATGTTTGCCGCCTATAATTTTATTGTTCACCACACTTTTTAACGGAAAATTTAAAATAAATATTTAATTCATTAATAACTCTATCTCAGGTAGTAGCATAAAAGGCCCAAATAATTTTGGATTTTAGAAGAAAAATTAGAAATCTCTAATATTGTCTGATATAACAACCATCATTAAAGACAAAAAAATTTATGAAGCCTTTAAGAATGTGGGTAAGAATATTTAATAAGCCACTCTCATCATTACTATTCATCATTTAGTATTAATTATCTTACAGGTTTCCAGATTTTGGCATCTAACCCTACTTTGTTCATCCCTTGTGAAGTTTTTGTTTTGTTTTTTCTTTTCTTTTAAAGAGAGAGAGGGACAGTGAGAATGAAAAAGAGAATCAATTTTTAGTTTTTCATGTGGCCTTCTTTGCTCTGACAGTTCGTTGACTTCGAACCCTCATCCTTGCGCATACCAGGCAAACTGCGTATGTAATCCAAGAGACACTGCTCCATTCTCCCATCCGTGTGAAATTTTGAATTGTTAAAACCCCACTTTTTTAAAGGCCAGACTTCCAACACCCAAGTAGAAATTTTTAACATATGAACTTTTAAAATGCAGGCAAATACACCTTCAGGCCTTTTTACCTGATTATGTGAGGCAAGCAAGATTGTAAAGCAAGCAGGAAGTTAAGTCAAAACACATTAATTATACAAAGGAAGCATTATACAAGAAAAGAATTGCTATTTCAAAAATATTTCTGAAGCAAATATTGCAGTTTGTTAACATAATTAAATGTGGGTGGTGAGTCCATATGTAGCTGTTGCATTATTATCTATAGTTTTTAAAAATGTTTGAAATAATTCATAATTAAAAATAAATAAAACCTAACAAGGGAATAAAAGGGCCATCAAGCTTTCCAGAACTGTGTAGCTTACAGAAAAACAACTCTTTAGAGATTTGACTGATACACGTTTTTTCTTCTTCCTTGGATAAAGATTAAGTGTTGTTCAGAGTACCGAGCCTGCTAAAGCACAGTTGGGGTTAATATTTCTCAGAATGGTTTGCTTTTTTTAATATGAGAAATTAAAGGGGATATTCATCAAATTCCTGCCTCCAAATTACCTTCTTCCTTAATGTCAGATTAAAGAAATATTTATGTAAATGTTTGTGTGATGTGATAGAAATGTAGTCACCACTAATTAATTACCTGTAGTTGACCACCTTGCTTTTCCTCTTCATAAACAATTTTATATTTCTATTTAAGACATTTGACCAGACATTGAGTAGAGATAATTAGGAAATTATACATGATCTTAAGTTAGAATATAAGTAATATATTTATGAATTAATGACTAATTAAGTTATTTATTTTATTCCAAGATCAACACATTTCTAATTTCTAGGTGACAAGATAGTTACTTTTAAGTTTTTAAAAGAAAATCCAAGACTTTGTTATAGCTTAGTGGTAGAGCGCTTACTAGCAAATGGGAGGCCCTGGGTTCAAGCCTCAGAACCATTAAAAATAGAAAAAAAGAAATGCCAAAATACTATTAAGGGTTACTGAATTCTGATATGCCATCTTTATTCTATGTATACAAAATACCCTTGTCCACTTTTCTTTTCTGTGCGTGGTGTTAGCACAGTAATAATAATAACATTGTCTAATATATAACATTTACTGTATGTCTGTCTCCATTTTAATTATTATATTTTCTCATCAAATCCATAGGTGTGATACTTTAAGATGCTAATTTCTAATCTGCCATCAAGATCTTATCAATCATCTTGATAAAATTTTGAGATGTTACACAATAAAAATAAGATGACTGCCTCAGTAGTGTGTGCATTATATTGGTAGTCTAATTTAATTCTCAGAGTTGTAGTAAGGAGTGTTTACCATCATTCTAAGATGTAGAGCTGGTTTCAGGCAGATTAACAACCAAAAAGAGTACAAAAGAAAGTAGATTATGTTCATTCACAATTTATTGTGCATTTGCAATTAAAGGAGTTACTTGTCCTGATATATCTCCTTGGATATTCTCTTAAATCCTGTAATAGAATGCTTTGGACAAGAATGTATTGATTCAGAAGAAATGATTAATTTTCCTCTGTTCAAATAAGATTAAAACAAAAGCTATGTCTGTGGTCTCTTACATCTGAGCCACAGCTATATAACCTGTGATTGCTGGGAATAGGTTGGATTATCGGTGTTGGCCGCTGTAGATATCCTACAATGCTTTAGTGATTCATTTAGTACAGCAAAAATGCAGACTTATGGTGGCTTCCAATTAGTGCCCACTCAGGAAATAAAATAGCTTCTGCTGAACCACTGATAAACCATTTTTAATTTTGCATTTTGTGTGAAGTGTCTTAGTTTAGATCAGTGGTTATTACTGCTCCTCTTTTCCCAGTGTGCCAAGGAGTAAACCGTAGTCCTGAGAATAGCCTGATTTTTTGATGGCAAATACCTAGGACATAAAATATATTCCATCCAGTGCCCTATTTTAATGACAAAAAATATTCCTTATTTACTGACCTGAGATTAAATATACAATGTGACCACCTGTAACATTTCTTTAAAAAATCAGTAAGTCAGTAAGTTTTCTAGTTATTATATAAAATAGAAATAAGTAAAATATTATATATTCAATATATAAATACTTAGGTACCATGACGTTAAAATAAATAACGAAGTAATCAGATTTATATATACATGTGGATTTAAGAACCCTTAAGGTAAAGTTTAAATGTATCAGTATCTGTCATTTGGATTTGACATTGTTTTGGGCCTGTATATAAAATAGAGTTACATTCTAAATACAATCAATCTTTCTTTAATTTACCGCAATAATATTATAACAAAAAATGTATTTGAAAACTATGCAGCCATCCTTTTGTGTTTACATGTAAAATAAAGTTATGTTCTAAGTTCAGATATTTATAAATGGATTTTCACCAACATGAATATCTAATGCATTTGAAAATTTCTTAGGAAAAGCCCAATTCTTTACTGTTCACGAGATCCAAACATTGCAGGACATCCATAATGCCAAAATCAGCCACTTGTGTAAACTAATCTTGCCAAAAACAAAATTCTGAAGCATCTCAAGGTTGTTGAGTGCCTTGCTGAGAGTCTATGTTACCGACACTGAGGGCTTCTGAGACAGATGAAGTCCAGTGAGCCATGTCAACAGGGGAATGTTTGAGTTGAAAGCTACTTACCATTTTCCAGCTGGATTTTGTTGGGGCCAGTTTTGGTAAAGGATGTAAAACTCTCTTAGATAATACATTCATTTCATTTCATGTTTTAAGAGTTATCTCAGTCTGTAGAGCAAATTCAACTTAGAATTCAAAACAGGGTCTGGAGTGTGACTCGGTGGCAGAGCACATATTTTGCATGTACAAGGCCCTAGGTTCAACCACTAGTATGAAAATAAAGGAATTCAAAACAATACAAATTTTGCTGGTGGTAGCCATCAGTAGGCAGATCATAAAGTTTTAGGGAACTGTGAGAAAAGGTTTATATCCAAATACCTACTCAACATCTTCACTAAGCTGTAATAGGCTTCTCCAATGCAATAAATACTCTTCTCCCCCAAGTAGTTCTTCCCATAACCCCCCCTCTCAATAAATAGCAATTTAATCTTTCAGATGGTTGAGCCAAGAACTTTGTTTCATCCCAGCTCTTTTTCTTTCATAACCCACTTCCAGTCAATTGTTAGGTTTTGTAGATTGTATGGTTGAAATTTATTTGGAATCTGACCACATCCCAGCACTCCCACTATCAGTGATCTGGTGCAAGATGTCACACTCTTTCTCTTTCTAGGATTTTTTCAATAGAATCCTAACTGATTTCTTACTGTTTGTTCTTAATTCAGTATTTCTCATGAGATGGATCACATCATCCCTCTGATCCAAGCTCTTTGTGGCTCTCATCTTAAGCAGAGCAAAAGCTAGTCCTTATAACAACCATATGACATGTCACAACCTCATCCCTTATAACAACCATATGACATGTCACAACCTCATCATGCTTCCATCCCCATTACTCCTCCTGCGTCTACTTCCTTCACCCTGTCAAAGCCACAGCACTCTCCTTCCTATGCCTCAAAAATGCCAGGCATGCTTCAAAAATGCCAGGCATGCTTCCTCCTCAGGGTCTCTGCACTGTTTTTCCCTCTGTCTAGTATGTTCTTTTCTCAGGTATCTGCATGGCCAGCTCATTCTCTTCCCACCTGTCGTTGAGTAATATCAGCTTTTCAATAAGGCTCTCTTGGCCACCTACCATAGAATTCCAAGCCTCCCTCCCCTTCTTCAGTAGATAATACAGAGACAAAATAAAGCATATACCATATTTCTTATCCATAGCACATTTCTTATCATTCTTTAAGATAATGGATGTATTTTCATCTGTGACAGCAGGAATTTCAATCTCTTTTGTTCTTTGAAAGATACCAGAGGTACTTCTAGTGTTTAGAGCATTTGTTGGGAACTCTGTAACACTAAATAAATAATTATTAAATAAATGAATTTCGTTTTTCATTCTTCCTTATGTGAACTTTGAATATAGATCCATTATAAGCTCTGTAAGATTTATTCCTTTTTCTCATTGACTCACAGAAAAGAGACATAGCTGTTAGGCTGACAAAGATTAAACACTATTTTACTATTGTATTTCAGTAGGGCTTTGCATGGAATAAGGATGATGACTTTGACTTTGCTTATTTGGCTTGGGAATGCCTGCAAAGCATATAGGGGTATATGATTAGCACACAGTTGCTGTTTGAGTCTGAAGCTTAGGAGCTAGATACACAGTGGAGATAAAGAAAGGAGATCTAGTGAAGGGAAGTTGGAGCCATTTAAATGTGGGAGAGATCACCTAAGCAGCATGTACAAAGTAATGGGATTAAGGGCAGGTGACGGGCTAGGACCTGAGGGAGACCAGAGGAGAACCTGGAAAAATGATGTCACTGAAGCCAGAGTCCATCAAAGGTCTGGAAAGACGTGATGATTGACTGATTAAATGACACTGAGAACTGCAGTAAGCTGAAATTAAAAGTTTGTTCATTGGATTTGGCAATTAGGAGGTCATCAATAATGCTTACTTGTTCTTTTAATAAGTATTTATTGAGAACATGCTGTGTAGTGGGACCTATGCCAGACCCTTTAATAAGACAGTGAAAAGGTTTATATGATCTGGGCCCTTGTATATTTTATAGCTGGAAGAGCAGAGAGTTCACATGGAGAGATATAGATAATTTAAGAGCATAAAATGTGCAGTAAGAAGTGCTATGACAGGGCTAGTGCAGGGTGCTTCTTATCTCATGGACACAGTGCCTTGAGTGTGCTGTGCTGGGGATGCTCTCCCTCCCTACTCCTCAACCTCCATATCTGGTGAATAGGTACTTGTCCTTCCTTTCTCACAGTAAATGTCACTTGTTTAGAAAAATCTTTGCTGACCTGACACTCTTACTTATTCTTTTTTTTTTTACTTAGTTCAACATAGTCTTATGTATTGGAGGGAGTCGTTGCCACACATTCATGAACACATGGATATGGACAAAGCAAGCCGAGGCTACTGTCAGTTCTCGTTCTCCCCGCTTTGAGTTCTCCCTGATCCTGTGTTTCCCCAACTTTACCCCCATATTAATTGGGCTTTTCATGGACGTCGAAGGTTCCCCACTGGGTTGATAACCCCCCTACTCACTCACTCCCACTGCCTTGATAATCCCCTCTAATCCTTCCCTGGCCCCTTCCTTCCTCACCTAGCATCATAGCCATGGTTCCCCCTGCTCGTGTAAAAATTCACCCATGTTGAGGTTATTATTAGCTTAGCCAATTTTCAATCTCTTTCCCATTGATTCTAGCTTCCACATATAAGAGAAAAATTTGGCCCTTGAGCATGGGATATTTCACTCAGCATAATTTTTTCCATCTCCATCTGTTTGGCTGCAAATGCCATGATGTTGTTTTAATAGCAAAGTAGAACTCAATTGTATATATGTACCATGGTTTTTGAATCCACTCATCCAGTGAGGGGCATCTGGGTTGGTTTCATAGTTTAGCTATAGTAAATGGAGCTTCTATAAACATTGATGTAGTTGTGTCTCTTTAGTATGCCAACTCTATTTCTTTTGGGAACATACCCAGGAGTGGGATAGCTGGGTCATAAGGTGATTCCTGCCCTGGTTTTTTGAGGAGTCTCCACACTGCTTTCCAGAGTGGCTGTACAAGCTTGCAGTCCAACAGTGTGATAGTGTTCTTTTCTTCCTACAACCCCTCCAGCATCTGTTATTATTTGAATTTTTCATTTTTGCCACTCTGACGAGTGAGATGGAATCTCAGTAAAGTTTTGATTTGCGTATCTCTGATTATTAGTGATGTAGAACATTTTCTCAGCTATTTATGGGGTTTTTGAACTTCCTCCATTGAGAAGTTTCTATTTAGTTCCCTAGCCCGTTTATTGATTGGATTATTTGTGGTTTTGGTGTTTAGTTTTTTCAGTTCTTTGTGTATTCTGGAAACTTCCTTATTCATTAAGTACTGTTTCATACCTTCTACTTTTTCTTCATGGTGCTTGGCATAGCTTATGAGTATTTATTTATTTGTAAATTGGTTAATGTCTATCTGTACCTTAGACTTGTAAGCTCCTTAAGATCAGGAGCCCTGTAGGATTTTATCAATGAACAAATAATTATTTGTTGAGTGAATGAAGGAATGAATGACAGTATTCCCAGAAAGAACATGGTTTTGCCTTCAGCGGAATAGAAATTGAAATGTGAATAAGAACTATGAGTGTAGAGTATTCTTTTTAAGAAGTTTAATAAAAATGAAAGAGTGATGGAAATCATTAGCTGGAGGGTCATGTAGATTAAAAGAAGGGTTTATTAGAATGAAGGTATACAGTCACAGAGAAGAAGGTTAAAGATGAATGTGAAGTAGGAGAAAACTGACATCTAGAGGTTTCTGAGGACTTAGCAGGTGGTGTCAAAGTAAGTATGGTAAAGAAGGAGGAAAATTAGTAGTGCAGGTCTACCCTGGAGAGTGAGAACTGGACTGTATACTCCAAGGATTTTCTGTCATCATTAACTAATCATAACACTTAAGTCAAAACTTACATGAAATTTCCTATAAAATTAAATGAAGTCTCAGGTTATAACTCAGTGGTGGATCACTTGCCTAGCATGCATGAGGCCCTCTGTTCAATCCCAGCACAGCAAAAGAGAGGGAGAGTAAATGAAAACCAGTGCACTGGAGACAGTTAAAGCTATGAGAGTGTTGGCTTTAAAAAGCTAACATTGTAGTACAGAATACCAAATAATTTTAAAGTCAGTATCTTATTGAGCCTGGTGTACTGGCGTGTGCCTGTAATTCCAGCTATTCTGGACGGAAGATTGGGACAAAGGGTTCACTTGAGAGCAATACAGTGAGACCCAAATCTCAAAAACAAATAAAAGAAATGTATTTAATTTTTGCAACATGGTGTACCTTGATAGCAGCAACTGCTTTTAGTTCATTTGGGATTTATTTCTGATAATTACCTCTGAATAGTAGGCTTTGAATCCTAGTCCTTGAAACTTACTGGCTGTTGACTTCTGACATGGCATTCACTTATTTATCCTATTCTTTCCTCCTTCTGGTTTTATGGTTATTATTTTAGTTTTTCCTTTAATTATTCTTTGAATAATGTCCTTAAACTTGTGTTCTGTAGTCTTATAATTTTAGACAGTATATCTGAATATTAGCTCCACTGCAGTCCCTTCTATTTCTTTCTGACTCCTGTCTTCTGTAAGCTTTAACTTTGTCAAATTGAATAACGTTCACTTTCTAATTTTATATATTTAATATTTTTTAATCTTTTTAAAAGGCTAACGGTAAAATTTTTCAGCTAGATTTTTATTTTTATTAGAGCATTATATTTATACGTAGTATTTGATAAAATATTATATGCAAGGAATTTGATTTCAATCCCCATTCCCCTTCTTCCTCCCCTTCTCCCTCTCCCAGTTCTTCCTCCTCTCCTCTATTAATCTTCCTTTTATTTAGTTATTTATTTTTAATTGGTATTTTCTACAAATAAATACAGGTGAAATTCTGTTTGGACATTTATAAATGCATGTAGCATGATATTGTTAAATTCTTTCCCTTTTTTCCTCCCTCCCTCTCCATCTCCTTCTTCTAATCCACTAATCTTCCCTATATATTTAATATATCCCTCTTTCCCTTCTTTTGCTCTAGCTTCCATATATTAGAGAAAACATTTGACCAGTGTTTTCTGAGTCTGGCTTATTTTACTTAGTTAGCATGATGTTCTCTATTTCCATCCATTTCTTAGCAAATGCCATTATTTCATTCTTCTTTATGGTTGACTAAAACTCCATTGTGTATATGTACCACATTTTCTTGATCCATTCATCTGTTGGTGGGCGTCTGGATTGTTTCCATAATTTGGCTATTGTGAATTGTGTTGCTATAAGTATTGACATGGTAAATCACTATAGTATGCTGATTTTAGTTCTTTTGAATAAACCAAGGAGTGGAAAGCTAGGTCATATGGTGGTTCCGTTCATACTTTTTTGAGGAGTCTCCACACTTCTTTCCAGCATGGTTGTGCTAATTTGCAGTCCTACCAGCAAAGTACCTTTTTCCTCGTATCCTTGCCAGAATTTATTGTTGTTTGTGTTTTTGATGATTACCTTTCTGTCTGGAGATGAAATCCTAGTGTAGTTTTGGGTAATTGTAAAATTTTAAAACCAATTGCATGCTTATATAATCACGGATATAGCACTGTGGAACTAGGATTACATTTCTCTTTCATGAGATTAGATCTTCCCGGGGGTGGGGGTGGGGGGGACGGACCATAGCCTCCTTGGTCATTATCATTTCCTCAGTTGTGTCATATTTTGCTGTGCTTCATTCTGGAGTTTATGTCTTTTATTCTGTTTTTCCTGAAAGTTTTCATCAGCTTTCTTTTTCTTTATTGAGAGTAGAGATGCCCACTTTATTTATAATGTTACTTGATACCTAACTCCTCAGAAATTTTATTAGTTGGTGTATATGCCATCATTATTTTTTGAAGATACTCTTGAGACCAACTGACTTTCTATTCCTAATTGGACGTTTTCAGGGATTTTTTATGTTCTGCTTCCTCTGGGAATTCTTAAATCATTTTTTGTGTGCAGCATCATTGTCCTTACTTGAATTTCAGTTGTTTAATGAAAGCTGTAGCCTCAGTAAAGTTATAGAGGAGTCAGCATTTCCAGAAAAGTTTTAATTTTACCCTCACATATTATTTACTTTATTGCTGGAAAAGAATTTAGAGTTCATGGTATTTTTGTTAGATCTTTAAAGGCTTTGTTTAAAAAGCCCTATGTTATGGAGAGTATGGGACAGTGAGCTAAGTAAAGTACTGAGCTTGACTCATGGGATTTTCTTAAGTTTCTCCATAATTGTTACTTCTAATTAATTCCTCTGGATGTCAAAAATCATTGAAGAAAATACTTATATAAAAATATTTTTTAAAGTAAAAGTTTAGCGTTCTACCAGAATAAAATATTTTTGGTGATAATAATACATAACTGTTAATTTAGTTATAATTTCCTACGTAGTTGTAAAGTAAGCCTTCCTGTCTTGGTAAAAGGTGGTACATATTTTTGGACAGATATGTTCTGATTTAGCTATAAAATTGATTCAGTATTTAATAGGTCATGGATTGTTATTCCTCCACACATTAATTAAGTGGAATCTATATGAAAATAAATAATTATATTCCACTTTTTTATATTCTGTATGATCATTTTATTGAACTAAATGTAAACAACTTGAGCAAGACTATTACTACTTAATACATGTGCATATGTAAAATAATTAATCTCATTACAGATTTTGATCTGTTCTGCAAAGAATGTTATAGGCACAAAAATGGTCTACTGTGTATTTTATGTCTACTGCATTGTAAACTTAATATCAAACACTTATTGAGAAAATATATGGCATATTCTGAGCATGGCTGTAAGTGTAGAGAGGTATCAGCCACATTTGAGCCATAGGTATCCAATTGTTTAACCATCCTTACTACAGATGGGATTAAGAAACTCGATAATAACAAATCAAAGAACATTTATGAGGACTGGGGGTATGGCTCAGTGGTAGGGTGTTTGCCTGGTGTGAGCAAGGCTCAGGGTTCAAACCCCAGCAACACACACACACACACAAACTCATGTGTGGCTTGTGAATGCTCAGTTTAATCTAATAGATTCGGAGTACCTAGTATGTTTCTATCTTATATGCAAAAACAGAATTGATGATAAATTTTAGCCACTTGGGTGATTAGTTTGATTTTTAGTAAGCTAAACTGTTGAATGTTTTAAAACTAACCAAAAATAAAGACAGCTTCATTGGGGAAGAAAAAGTGAACTTTATGTAAATATAATTTTTATCTGTGTTTTAAAACTTTGATGTTTCAAAATGAAAAAAAGATGGCATTGTAAGAGTATGCCCTTCAAAGATACACAAAGAAATTCATTTAGCATATGAAATCTATTTCCTGCTGTGTCAGAAGTTAAAAGTTGCAACTTGCTTACCGAATGTGTGCAGTTAACTGGCTTTGTGCCTGTTCATTTCTCTATTGTATCAAATAATAAAATATTTATAGATAATCAAAATATTCACAATAGTACTAAAGAAAGCACTGTATGCTTTTCAATTTGTAAATCATGATACCATTTTCACAATTAAACCCTTGCCTTTATGTGTGTAAAATATTTGGATTAACCTATAGAACTATACTTCTGCAGTATGCAAAATTACTGAACACTGTAATCAGAACTTACAGTTTTTCAATTCCTGTGCAGAAATGTTTGACCAACAACATTTTAGTTTCTTGCTGTGTTCAGAATATTATATTAGTAGTAAGGAAAGACTTAAAAGAGAATAGAAACTACAGTCTTTGCCACACAAAGATTCTAGAAATCAATGAAACAGTATTATAAACTGATAAAATGACACAACGGCCTGTGTAATTTGGAGGCGTATGGCACAGTCACTTACAAGTAACTTGTGAGAGTAAGTTTCCTGTCAGAAAAAGTATTGATGCCATTTGAAGAAAGAGTGTAGATCCAGAGAATGTCATGAGCAAGCAGAAAAACTCAGGAGAGCAGACATGTCTGACTCCTAATCTCTACTATGAAGCTATACTACTGGTCAGCAAAGAATATTCTGACATATTGGTTGTACCTTGAAGTTCCCAGTAAGAGGCTGCTTTGCATAATAAAAAGATTTGAAATTTTTCTCCACTCAATAGGATTGTCACTTCAGCAGATCACTTTTCTGGGTTCTGATTAAGAATATGAATGCCAGCCTCATGGTGGCAATCTCAAAGTGCTTGACCTTTATATAATGCTTGACATAAAGTGGACTCTAAACAAATACTAGTCCTGTTCCCTGTGTAGGCTACAGGCAACGCTGCTGTCTGATCAGGAAGTCTGTTGACTTGTATTATTTCCATTTTAAGATCAATTCAAAAGTTGAATAAAAGATGTTTTGGGTGCTCAGTAGTTATCTTCAGATGTTTCTTAGTTCCCAGATAGTTTAAAGGATCATGGAAAGTTCACTCTCTAGGAGAGCTTTGGCTTTGTTACACCTTAACGCCATCTACTGTGCTGAATGGATATGGCCCCATAACCCGGAAAGAGCCGGGTTTACAGGAAGCTAAAGACCTGAAGATCCTCATGCACAGAGGCCCTGCTTTCGGTCTTGTGTCTAATTTTTGTTTGTAATTTGCATTCTTTTCATTAAAGAAGCTCCCTGAAATTAAATAAACTGCAGGCCCTGCAAAACCTAAATTCACTACAACTGAACTGTCATGTAAAAGAAAAAAAATGCAGTATGACTGTAAAGGAATAGGGTGGTGAATAGCAAGAAATGTAAATTCTGTTTTTATTGCCCAAATTATGATTTGTTAGTACTCCTTGAGCATAAATGCTCATGTGCCCTTGACCACAAACACCCTTGCCTATCATGAGGTGCTCTCTAGTCCAGTGTCAGTCCAAGAAAGGGAGAGAGGAGACCATCTGGGGGTTTGCAGTTACAAAACCCAGCTATTTGATTACTCACATGTTGAGGTGGATAAAGAGAAAGGGTAGGTGAGAACCAACTGATCTGACTCAGTGTGTGCCAAACAATGAATTCAGCACATTTTATACATGAGAGGAACACCATCGGAACTGAGGCTCCAGAGATACAAAATGACTTCATTTTAAATATCTAGAGGAGCTAGAACTGATACACAGGCCACTTGAAGCCAAAACTCAGGTTCTTTCTATCTCCCTGTAAGACTGACACTTACCTGCCCAGGGTCACTGGAGAGAATGGACATTTAACTCACAATTCACCAAATGGTTCTGGTCCTGCCAGCCACTAGCAGATTTTAAGCACTTGCCTATAATATGCTGCTCTCTTCTTCTTCAAAATTGTCAGAATCACCTGGAAACTCATCTTACAGATAGATAATAGTAGATGATAGACAATTTCACATGTACTTTTCTCATGAAAATTTTACCATTAATATCTGTTGTTAATTTACAGTCTCATAAGTACTTTTTAAATTCATTTTGTTCTTTAAATTGCAATTTAATCACAAAACTGAAATTCTGCATGCAATATGGAGATAACTTCAAAATTTTTTATGCTCACGCCTATAAAGTAAGGTTATGTTTTTTAATTTAGGGACTTGTTGATATACATGTTGATGAGATTCACTATGACATGTTCATATATGAACAAGAGAAAGTTAAGTCTGTACATTCTGTTGTCATATTTACAAAATAAACAGGGTGGGAGGAAGAGAGGGGAAGGGGAAAACCTAGAGACTAAATTAGAACAAGTAAAGCTCCATACTTTTATACTTACGTCACTGTATATCTTATGTCATCTATACCTAAAAAGAACCAATGAAAAAGGATGAAATATGTGTATATAATCTTGGAGAGTGTGATTATAAGTAAATTGAATGCCTCAGGAATGCCATGTAACACTTATTTTTTTCAAGTATAAAGTAATGTTTATTTTTGCCACTGACTTTTAAAAAAATGATTAAGGAATTATTATACAATCATAAATGCATATAAAGTAAGAATATAATAGGCATATGTTCTTAAGCCAGAATTACCCCCACATTGCCCACACCCCAGTCTCTTGATTCTTGTATATTTCACCCCTACAAGCGATATAAATGCTTAGATTGTAAATTTTCCAGAATTAAATGATTGCATAAGTATTATTTAGATTCTCGGGGGAGGGAAGAATATGCTACATTGTTGATTGTCTCCCTAGATCCCTCCCTATCCTCCCCCGTCTCCCGCTGCATATCTATGATTACCCTAGATCATGTGTTACTACGCCTTTGCTGGGTCTAATACATGAGTTGACTACCTTTCACCCAAGCCTGGGTTTAGCTCCAGCCTCCACAAATGAGTGAAAACTTTCGACACTTGACTCTCTGGGTTTGGCTAACTTGGCTCAGCATGATTTCTCCCATTGCCATCCATTTACCTTCAAAGACCGCAATATTGTTGATTCTAATTGCTGAGTAGCATTCCATGATTATATATATATATAAAATATACATATGTATGTATGTATATATATATATATATATACACATACATACATACATATATATATCACAGTTTTCAGATTCATTCATCCAGTGAGGGGCAACGGGGTTGCTATCATAATTTAGCTATTATAAATTGAGCTGCTATGAACATCGATTTTGCTGGTGACACTTTTATTTTGGTGAAACTTGCGTTGTTCCAATAAAAGTTGCCAGATTTTACTTTTTAAAATCTTTAATAAGCTTTCTTTCTCTTTGCCTCTTTCTCTAATACAGATCCACATCCAGAGAACTGAAGGATGTGACCACATGACCTGTTCACAGTGTAACACTAATTTTTGTTATCGATGTGGGGAGAGATACCGCCAGCTCCGTTTTTTTGGAGACCACACATCAAACCTCAGTATATTTGGATGCAAATATCGCTACCTCCCAGAGAGACCTCATTTAAGGAGATTAGTGAGAGGGTCAGTCTGTGGTGAGTATCTGACGTGCTTGTGGGAATTTTCCCTGGGAATAAGTTGTGATAATTATACTTAGAATATCCATGATAATTCTGAGCACTTGCTATGTGCCAAGTATTCTAGTAGAGGCTTTACCCCAAAGCTAGAGAGACTATTCTTGCTCCTTTTTTGAACAAAATTGAAGACTTCGTTTGGTGCAGGGGCACCTACCTAGAGTCCCCTACTCAGGAGGCTGAGGCAGAAGGATCCTTTTGAGCCCAGGAATTGGAGGTGATCCTGGGCAACAGCGAGACCTTGTCTCAAAGCAAAACCCCAAAATTGAAACCTTTATTCTGTTAACAGACATTAGTTATATGAATAAGTAGCTTTTATTTGAAAAAAAAAATAAATTATTGACTACATTGCAGAAATCTAAAGCAATTAGCCTTTTAAATTTCTGAAGCCCTAATGTAAGCCACTTGATGAGAGGGACAGTATCTAGCAGCATATCTTACACACATCCTCTGTTCGTTCATGAACTATATGCAGTATAGTACAGCATGTAGCATGGTCTAGAAAGATGCAGCAAAACACACACATATCAGAGCTCTGTAACAGAATTCCATTTTGTCTACATAATTGATATCATTGTATATATTTTCCTATTATATTCACAATTAAAAGTCAGCAGTTAATGGAATGAAGTTTCCAAAGTTCTCATTACATACAGACCCAAGTTTAACTACCCAAGTCAATCTTCTGGATTGACTTTTTTTTTTTTTTTTTTCAAGAAAAAGAGAGGGAGAGTTGGCAGTGGGGGAAGAGGGAATCAACTTTATTTATTTTTTTATTTGGACTATTTCTCCGAGACTTAGGTGTGTATGTGGTACTAGGGTTCGAACCTGAGTCCTCATGAATGCCAGGCAAGCAGTCCAACCGCTGAACCACCACTCTAGCCTCTGGATTGACTTTTTATCCCCTTTTCTTCAGTAACACACAGCCTCCCACTCTGGCCTAATGCCACCACCTTTGGATGATAATGTTCTTGTGACCTAATATGTCATCTCCCATTAGCTCTCTGCAACTCTGTAATGTGTCCACTGTTGGATTTCTTCTTCTCTTTTTATCCTGGTGTGCTCCTTTATTTCTAGCAGTCTGTTGTGTGTATAAAACACTTTTCAGCTTCTTCCACACACACCCTTTTCTACCTATTTTGCCTAGTTACTACATGAAAATCTCTTAACTCTCCTTAGCCATTTCAAGTGTGTGAACCTCTCTCGTCCCTGAAATCGTGATGGCTGATTGGAACAAGGCTGAAGCTTATGATAGATTTCTGATGGGTAAAAGTAAAACATGTACTTTAAAATGCATTTTAACATATGGAAATGAGTGTTTTTGTTATCTAAAATCTTAACATGATCACTATAAAAATATGCTTAATTTTAATTAAGCATAATTTTCCAGAGCCAGCAGCATCCAATAATCAAGACTGGTTTTGATAATTTCCAGTGTTTTCTCTTTATTTATTTGCATGTTTGGTAAATATTATAATTATATAGGCTATATTTGCTGATTAGTCATAAAGCCTTAGGGATAGATAGATCAGGAAGCTAGCCCCTATTTATAATGAATATTATGAGAAAAAATAATAGCAAATTAGGTTTTGAGCTATAACCTATTTATAAGTCTGTATATACAGAGAGCAGTCCCCAAAATACAAAACCTATATATTTTTTGCCTGGTTAGTTCTTTTCTATCCTATTTTCATGCCATTTTAGATTTTATTGTTATGTGTCCTGCCATTCTGTATTTTAAATAATCTTTGCTTTCACCAGTCATTTTTTTCTTTCCTTTGTGTTTTTCTCCCTAGACATTCCTAATGAGGGAAGTTATTTCCCGCCCTATCTGTCCAGTAGTTCTCAGGGTGTATCTCTTTGGACTTTCTCACTATTTGTCTGACTGCCCCTAGAATTCTCTTCTCTGGTCAAAAATTGTGCTGAATTGTCTTGCAGCCTATGAAATGGACAGTGAGGTGGGAACCCCATAGACATTGTCAGCCGGGAAATATTTTCTTTGTACCTTTTCTGTTTTCTTATTTAAATTTTTATGGTCATTGTTCAACAAATAAATTTCTTAATTAAAAAAAAAGATTAGTGGGGCTGGAGCAATGGCTCAGTGGTTATGGCACTTGCCCGGCATGCACAAGTACATGGGTTCAAATCCCAGCACCCACATACACAACTAAATGTCAGAGCAACGAAAGCCATGTGAACAGCTCAATAAAAATTTGATTCTCTCTCTCTCTCTCTCTCACTGTCCTTCTCTCTTTAAAAAAAAAAAGATTAGTAATACTTTGCATATTGAGTATTTTTAGAATAAGCTGTTGTTTATCATTCCAGATATTAATACACTGACATCTTATAAAATAATTAAGTTAAAAAGCTTAATTTATTCTTTTAGTCAAATAAATCTGAGTATATTTTAATAAATAAATAAATTTTTATGGTCAGTCTTCTGTAAAGGGCTTTCTGTTGGGGAGCTGAAGCGGTCGCTTAGCAGTTACTGCACTTGCCTATCAAACCCTAGCATCACATACGCAATGAAGTGTCAGAGCAATGCAAGCCAGATGAAAAGCTGAATAAAATTGATTCTCTCTTTCTGTCTCTCTCACTGTCCCTCTCTCTCTTTAAAAAAATTTTTTAATGGTTTTCCATTGGGTCTTCTACTTGATGTGTGTGCACATGAACAAGCTGAGTCAAGAGAAACCTGACAAAAGAGGAAGCAGCCAGCTTATGATCCCCTCTCCCTCCCACATGTATCTTTCCATCCCAGTTGCTATTGACTATAACTCCCATGGAGAAGTCCTTGCCTCTCTCATCTCCATGAAAGCAGGAAAAAGGATTGCCCTCTAACTCAAAATCACTTACTCCCTGCCATATAATGCAGAAGATTCATTAGGTCAACCCTTCCAGCCACCATCCCTGTGTGATGTTACCCAGCTCAGTCCCTCAGCTTTGGATGTAGCCTCATATGTCCTTGGACAGAGGCAGGGGAAGGGCCCACATCCCTCCCTCATTGAGAGAATGGGGAATTGTGGTCTTCATTCCATGTGACCATGTACCCAGGTAGAGGGCAGAGGTTCTGCTCACAAGACATGGAATGATGAGTAGCCTCTGAGTGGAGCCTCTCCATGGTGGAGTGCAGGCAGATAATTCAGTGAATGGTACTGGAAATGAAAGTGTCTGAGGAAACATTTTAAATCTTCATATTATTCCTTACAAAAATTTGAAGGTTTTAAGCAAATCCCATAATTATTAAAAATAAGCATTTAACTGATTTCTGGATAACAGTTTACATGAACAAAAACGATGAAGCCCCCTTCAAAAATAAATATCCAATTTTTTTAAAAAGACAAAGGAGTGTGGAACTAGAATTGAAGAAATATGGATAGCCAAACCATGTTAAAAATATTTAATGTTGTTGGGTGCAGTGGGTTACACTGCAAGGGCTGTGGATGTGGCTCAGTGTAAAATATCCCTGGATTCAGTCCCTAATACAAAAAAAGGGGAGGATTTCACTTGCTGTTCAACCTGAAATATCATATTCTATTGAGCAAATTGGAAATTTTGTACCATTCTTTTTTTTCCTCAAAATAAATAGAACTTTAATGCAATATTTTAAAAAAATCACCATTAATGAAAAAAGTACTAAAATATCAATATCAATAAGACAAAATATCAAAATGTACAATTCTTTTGCAAAGAAATTTTATAGTAACATGAAAGAATTTTAAATCTTGATCGACTTACAATGGTTTACATGCAAACTTAATGTATAATAGCAAAAAAAGGAACAACTCTTTAGGCATAATTAAATGATAGTCATACTTAATAGAGTATATGATACAACATTACTTCAGCTACTGAAAATGGTATTTTTAAAAATGTGTTACTATACTAGGAATAAGAGAAAATGTATTTATTCCCTCCAGAAAGTTTCAGAAATGGACATACTATGTTTTCAATGTGGATACATCATTCCCAGAAGGAGTGAGCACAGGTCTGTGATGTTTGAGAGGCAAAAAAACAAACAAACAAACAAAACCAATGCATACTGTCTTGCTATGATGAAAATATATTGATAATTAGTTTGAAAGAAAGTATGAATGAAAGACTGAGCTGTGTGCATAGGACTAAAACCTAACCTTTTAAAACATGCAAACCGATACTCTTGCATAGCTCTAAGAGTATACAAAGGTCACTATTCAGCGGGGTTTAGTGTTACTTAACTGGATTCTGTCACTGGTAAAAATGTAAATAAAGCTCATGGTTAGATGTTGCCTTAATTTTAGATGAATAGTAAAATTCTCTTTTAAAATGAGATATTAAAAACTGTATTTCATTCACATCTGGTCATCTGGTTCCAAAGAAGTTAGTTTTTTTTCTGTCAAATTTCAAAAAACTGGCTGCATACTCTTTCTCTTTTTGTGTGTGATTGGTTATTCCAAATTACTGTTCTTGATTCATAGGTTTTGTTGCTGTTTGATTATTGAGTAGCTGTGTGCTCCTCCGATGGATTCTCCTCTCCTTCCACATCTCTTGATACATTTGGGTTGGGCAGCTGTACAGTTGTGCCACATGCCCGAAGGCTGCTATACAATGAGAAGATAATTATTTTCTAGCCTCTTTCGTGTATGCTAGTTTCATTCAAAGTCCCTGGGATTCCCATCATGGATTCTGTGCTGTATTTACCTATGACTGTAGTGATCATTATCACTGATAAATTATTCATCTAGAAGAGAAAATGCTAGCTGATGCTGCCAGGTGTGGTATTCCTACCAGCATTTAGCCTTTTGATTTTATAAGTGCTTCCTTTTTAAATTTTAAAAAATGATTTACTTGAATAATTTCCAACATAATTTATTCATTGGTGATTTTTGAAACAATAGTCTTATAACATCCTATTTGTCACATATTCTAGTAGATGCTCATATTATTAATTTTCTTTGGACTCAAGAAGTAAAGAAACCATTTTTTTGAGATGTGGTCTTAGGCAGAATCTCTTTGTAGTCCCTACTAACTTTCTAGTTTGTGAGCTAATGGGATTTTCTCAAGCTGACTCAGAATGTCACTCCTTTCTTAATCTTTCAGTGTCTTGAAAATTGAGAATGGAAGATACAAAGATGGATGATCTTGGTAGTATAAAGAAAAACAGTTGGTTTGGATTTGGTTTTGTTGTTGTTACAAAGGATAGGTGATTTCTGAGATGTTTGACACATATTGCCCAGGACGTCAGTGATTAACTTACTTGTGTATCTGTTCTACACCTGATATATTTCTGAATGAAATATGGCCTTAATTGTAATCACAGTTCTTTAAAAAAAAAAAAAAAAAAACAAACCACAAAACCTGCACTGAGGTATTTAAAAGCATTGCTGGAATTGTCTGGTAAATTAACTTTGAGACTCTAAATTATTTTGCCTTTTGTTTTCCAGCTGGAAAATTATTTGTTGCACCTCTAATCCTGGTCTTGGGATTAGCACTAGGGGCCATAGCAGTTGTAATCGGTAAGAAACACTTAACATGTCTGAAATTAGAATTTTCAAATGGCCACAAAGACAGAATGAATGTAAATGTAATAATGTGAGTCAGCTATTAAGTAACCAGGATTTCTGTTCCATGCCTGCTATTCAGCATGTGATTTATAAGTTCAGAAGAGAATGTTTCCTGTAGGATGTATTTGTGTGACATTTTTATCAGCCTCTGAACAGTTGGATTCGTGTATCTTACAAAGCTTTTTTATCTTCCTCTTAATACCAATGGTATAATAGTGATTTAGTGAAAGAGTCGAGTTAACTAGACTTAGAATTTTCCAATTCCAGTTTCAGTTTGAAAAGAGGTTTTGGTGTACCTGAAAAGAGGCTTTGGTAAACTAGTAAAAGATGCCCTTAGTTTAAAAAAAAAAATGCCTCCATGTATATAGGAGCGTGTTTACATCTTCTTGAGCATGGACAAGTAGAAAACCTGCCAATGACTTTGTATAGTTTCATTCATGCTAGTGTATTAAAATGTATTCTTTAAACCAGCAATTCTCAGATTTTTACCTTGTCTTAGAATAACCAAAAAAAACTAGCTAAAACATAGATTGATGGTTCCTACCTGCAATTTGTGGCTGAGCTGTGCCCATGGATTTGTATTTCTAACTCGTTCCCAAGTAATGTTGAGACTCCTGGCCAGAGGAACACAGTTTGAGAATCATTGCCTTAGAAATTTTGAATTATCTGGGTATGGTGGTACACACCTCTAATCCCAGCAGCTCTGGAGGCTGAGGCAGGAGGATCATAAA
The DNA here is from genome assembly GCA_004027875.1 of Aplodontia rufa. Taxonomy (NCBI): domain Eukaryota; kingdom Metazoa; phylum Chordata; class Mammalia; order Rodentia; family Aplodontiidae; genus Aplodontia; species Aplodontia rufa. The sequence continues at coordinate 28,428 of PVKS010010194.1, forward strand.
TTCAAACCCAGCCTCAGCAACTAAGCAAGGCCATAAACAATTTAGGAAGACCCTGTCTCAAAATTTAAAAAAAAAAAATAACAATTAAAAGGGCTGAGGATGCTACTCAGTTGTTAAGCACCCCTGGAGTTCCATCTCTGGTATCTCCCCCAATAATGTTATAAATACAGTGGATTAAGTCTGCTTTAGTGATTGTTCAATATAATAGATGGGATTTTTTTACTAAATAAAATGATTTTTCATATGTAAATTTTTATTTAGCAACTAATAATTGTGCAGGAGAGATAGAATATGTATAAAGTATCTGACATTTCAGTTATTGCAATAAATCAGTACTTTATGAGGTATTTATTTATTTTACACTTGAGAAAATTAAGGCTCAGTAGGACCTTAGAAGTCATAAAATTGGGAGTCAAATCTAATATATGGTTCCACAACCTCTTGTTAAGTAAGATGTTATACTACTTGAAACTGAAGTGTATCTATCATAGTGTGCAAGTGATATAACTATGGATAATAAAGATTGAAAACTAAGGTTTGATATTTTGATAGATAGCGTTATTCCATGGTTAAACTATCATTGAGGACGTTAAAAAGCAGAAAGCGCTAAAAAGAAATGAAAAGGAATGAAGTAAAAGTAAATATTTTTCATAGCGTAGATATCTTCCCCTTTTTCATGCCCATGTATTGCTAAATAAAGATTATTTGTAAAAAGTTTGCAAATAAATAAAAGTAGAAATTTTCAAATAAACCGAAATGTGTCTTCCCCCTAATTGCCTGTGTTTTCTTTTTTAATCCCTAGGTTTATTTGTATTTCCTATCTATTGCCTTTGTAAGAAACAGAGAAAACGATCACGGACAGGTATGCATTGGTAAATGCAGATGATCTCACCTAACTAAGCCAGTCCCAGGAGGAGCTGTGTGGGATGGCACACCATCTGTCAGTCCTACCCTGAAAACACTGCAAGGAACCTACTGCGTCTCCCCATGGCTCTCTGCAGGCCACAATGCGTCTGGCTATGGTGCACTCCTAATATGGTATCCTGTCCTTTCCCTAAACAAATTGCTGCTTTAAAAATATGGTCACTTTCATAAACTACAAACATCTGTATCATATCTCTGACCTTTGTGTTTCTTGGAAGAAAGTATTTTAACTAAGAATTGGTTCTCCTCAGAATTGTTCTGGGGGTGCCGCTCCTGAGCATTGCTTGGACTGTCTTTGAACCCTGAACCTCCCTGCGGCCTGTCTGTGAGACTTGGTGTGAATAGCTGAAGTTCTGTCTGTCCCAACAAGCAAAGTCACTTTTCAAAAGATACAAGTTCACTGAATGCGCCTGTTTTCATCTGTGGCCCTAGCAGTATAATTATCTTTCAGATACTGTAATTGCTAAAAAAAAATCTCAGTACCCAAAAGGGAAATAATGAAACTATATTAATGAGAAGAATTATGAGTTAATGAAATGTGTATGTGTAGGGGTGCGAATGTGTGTATATAAATATATATTAAAACCAGGCCTAGTAACCTTGTGCTTATCTATTTCTATTCCTCTATGCTATTTTTTCCATATTTTCATAGAACTGTTTAGAGATGATAGTTCTTTCATGGGCATAATTTGATAATGTATTGAATTAAAGTCAATGTAGACAACAGTCTATTTTGATGTTGACCCTTTCTATTTCTTGCTCTGTCACCCACAGAGAAATTTGTACAATGGTCATCCCAAGGTGTCAAGCTTTGTAAACTGACAAAATTGATAGAACGCTTTTAGGAAGTTAAGACGCAAATATTCAGTCTTTTCAGATTTCTTCCATTTTGGTATATGTGCTTGATTCTGTAGATAAATCTTTCACGTGGGATTATTTAAGCCAAAGAATAAGGTTGTTAGTAAAAGCATTTCTTAAGTCTTAAATCCTTATTTCACTATTTTTTTAATTCCAACTTACTATTATAGATAATTCTGTTTCAGATCAAGGTTTTAATTTATTTAATTTCCACCTTCTTCCCTAACGTCTCTCTCTTTTTTAATTTGTCCCCAATTTGTTTTTCATGAAAACAAATACTAGTTTTGAAGGATTTCTCATGTTTACTGTTCAAATGCATAATGATGTGTTGGCATCTCTCCCAGAGGGGTAACTTGAAAACAAAATTTTTATGTTCATATGTCCATCTAAAATGTAAACTGTTTTTGGAGAAGGAAACACACACACACACACAAAGTATATGTTTTCAGGAAATCTTTCTCAGAGGAGAGGTCTTTGAAAATAAGAGGACAATTATATATTCCTTTGTTTCCATCACAAATGTTCAACAGCAGGAAGAAAAGACTCCTAAGAAACCTAAAGTTTTCACTTGTCTCCAAATTCTCAAAATTAGCTATTTGCCATAGATGTAGCATTTATTTGTCAGCAATCTCGTGTGACTTGAAATAGATTATATGATTAAAAAAACATATATTAATGTAAATAGTTGGTCTTTGTTGGGCTCCAGAGTATAAGAACATTTTACCATTTTTGTTTAATTTCAGAAGTCCCTAATAGTAAAGGTGACACAGGACAGCATGCAGGCATTCTCTCTGAATAATTCAGAAGAGCTACCACACTTCTGGACTCTATTTCCAGCTATTTCCAGCTAAAGGAGGGGGTGACATTTATGGTTGTGGAGTAGCATATTCCTGAAGCATGACATGAGGCAAGAAAAGTGATGCTCTAGTTTTACAAATTCGTGCTTCATGCACCCATCCATCCATTCAACATGTATTTATTGAGTGCCTATTTTAGGTGCTCTGTTTTTGTTGGGAAGAATGAGAATCTCTATCCCAAATGCATGTCTCTGGCATAAAAGTGCTTAATTTTTAAAAATTCTTCTTTCCTGGACTTAGACATCTGTTTGGCAGTAAGTGAGAATGATGAATTCTAAATCTAGTGGATCTGCGTATGTATGATATATATCATATATATGAATACATATGCCATACACATATATACCAACCAGCTGAAAAATGTGTTCTCTGGCCATAGATCACCTCTCTTCTTAGGTTATTGTATCTGTTGTCTTTGGCTTACTCAGGGATTTTTATTCCTTTCTTTAACTTATCTTTTGAGGTATTTTCCTGTGATTTGGAAAACTTTCCAATATGCCTATTACGAAGTAGTGTCTGTTATTAGTGAAAGCTGTTTCCTTCAGTGCTTGAGATAGTGTGCACTGTATTGCATAGGATTTCATTTTTCTATTGCATAGATTTTTAAAATAAATGAATGCATTTTTCTCCTTAAAGGTTGACACATATTAGGCTTTTCCCTGCTGGCAACATGAAGTAATTATTTGTGATTTTTTTTTAACTAAATTTCAAAATCGTACAAAGAGAGAAGAAAATAAAAAGGATTCTTTATATATGTCAGTGCCAACTTCTAAGGTAAAATAATAGTAATCTTTATGATAGATTCTGAAAACTACTTTAGAAAAAGAAGTATCCACATTAAATAAATATCTTTCTATCCAAAGCTGGGCATTTTTCTATGTTTTTATTGTAAATTTAATATATGCTCCTTTTAAAAACTCAAATCATATAGAATTATGAAACACAAATTCCTCTGCTTGCCCCACCCTTGTTTACTAGGGGTGGCAGCTGTTACTGTTTTGGTATGTGTCTTTTCAGACACTTTTTACAAATTTACAAAGTGTGCGGGGTGTGTGTGTGTGTGTGTGTGTGTGCGTGTGCATGCGCACGCACATGTGTGCATTCATATATTTTATATAAATAGAATAATGATATTCTTACTTTGCTGTGACTCTTTTTCATTTTATTATATATTGGTAGATACCTTTCCATAAAAGTTTATAGAAATATATATATATTTACCTCATTCTTCTATAAATTACTACATATTCCATCATGGGGCTATACTTTATTGACTTAGTTTAATAGATATCCAGGTTGTTTTCACTCCTCTGTTACAAAGCATCTGTGAAGATTCCTTTGAATATATTTTTGTCACCTTATGTGAACATTTACATATTTTTGAAATTTGATTTTTTACTGGATATTTGTAATAAAATTTTAGTGCATATTCAGGAAATGAAATAATAGAAATTATGTATTGGAGACCTTTTTTTTGCTTTTGAGTAAAAGAAACATCAACCAGGAGTGCAGAATTTTTAAAGAAAATATCTTATGAAGAATAATTTCCTCCCTGCTTGATTAGCCAAATAAATTTCTTGCTAAAACTTATAAAAGAAAATTAATATTTTTCCAATAATAATAAAATGTGATGAACTGTCAGATAATATGAGAAAGATGAATTGATTTTTGAATTGCCTAGTGTAAAACTTGGGAGATTTAAAGGAAGTATTCAAACCAAATTGATGGTTATTGTCACATTTTTTTAAACACTATTCATGTTCATGCATGTGGCTCCAAAGAGGACTTTAATTATGCCATTGTGAAAAATAAGAAACAATAAATATATTGACTGTTAGAAATGCCCACAATAATCCATAGTAAAGTAAATTACATTATGTAAGGTTTGGTAGAATGATTATAAATTATGGAGCCACAAGGCACACTTGACTTACAATGAATCACAACAGTTCCCTAGGGATTTTTTTTTGGGGGGGAAGGGGGGAGAAAGAGGAAAGAAGCCAAGCCTACAACCCGAGCACTATCCTATTGCCACCGCCTTGATTTAGTGATAGGAGCTATTGTATCCTTAGAGTAGCACAGACAGGAAAACAATACAAGCTAATTAAATACCAGTCTGGTTGCAACATGATATCTTCAATTGTATTTTCTCTGCTGTGGGATCAAGATTCAGTGGTGCCTGTCAGGAAATTCCTTGCTCTGTGACACCGCCTCTTGAGCCCCAAAGCCTTCGCTGAGCCTGTATTTTTCAATTCCACGGCTCAAATCTAAGACGCAGTGCTCCCATACAAAACTTGTAAACCCTATAGTCTTTTCCAGTTCCTTATTTTTCTCCTCACTTCTGCTATTCTAACTACTTCTCTTTGCCAAAAGAAAAGAGGAGAGGGTGAAGAGTTCTTTGTCCTGTACAGATAGATCATCTGCTTTCCTCACTGACCTTTCTCAGATTGGAAGGCATGCATCTGCCAAGACACCCTACGTTAAATGAATTCCCCCTTCTTAAACGAATGCAGCTTTTTTTAACATCAGTCTTTTATGCTGCCTGTTAAATTTATAATTATAAAAAAATTTGTGGCTTAAATAGCATTAGTTGGCATACATTATTAAGTAGAAAAATAAGAAAATTCACATTAAAAGCCATTGTAGATTTTACAAGCAAGCCACACATAGGCCTTAATTTGAGTTTTTGCATTGGATCATATGCTTATCCAACCATATTTGGGATAAAAATCTGTCCCAACTATGGGGAGTAATTTTTCCTGTGGTTAGCTTTATTATTTTGTATTCATATCTGTTATAGCCTTAAAATTCCATAATGCACTTTAAAATACTTGTGCCATTTAATTTAATGCCAAAGTTAAACAACTAATACAGATGTTTGAATGGGTAGAATAGAATATCCATATTAGCAAACCTGTCATTTCCTTAAATTTGTGGAGAATCGGAAGCAAAACATTTAAAACAAGTAAAACATACCTGAAAAAACAGATGTAACAGTTTCCTAAATTATAGTAGTTCCAGAAGTAATCAACAATTCTGCTGTTTAGAGCTCAAATGAAGCAACTAATATTTAATAAATGCTACCTAATAACCTAGTTGAAATGTTTGTTTAAAACATTAAGTGAATTTCTACTGAAGATTTTAAATGCATTGGCGTAGTTTATATAGTCTACAAAAGAAATTTTCCTCACTATAAACACAGTAAATCGAAACAATTTGAGTATATTTTTTGAATTATTTTAATTATGGCATTTTTCTCCTATTATGGAAACCAGGTTCTAAAATCACACACACACACACACACATACACATATACACACACAATTATTACTTTGATAAAACTGAAATTTAAGTTCATAGGAGCATTAAAGTATGGTCTAAACAAAATCAGAGTTCTAAACTTTAGGGAATATTTAAGATTGTGTAATGTTACTTTTTTGCATGTAAATCAATGATAGGAGCCTTTAGGAGAAATTCTGCTTTTGAGGGTAGAAATAATACTCATTTCATAGCCAAGTGTTGCGTAGAGCTTCTATTGTGTATTGCAGTTGTGAGGACAGATATTTAGTTGACTTTATCCATATCCAATAAACAGAGTCACAGTAGGGTGAAACTATTGTAATTGTCTGTTTGGAGCATTAGCTGAAGCCTGAGTATATCACATACCTTACAAACCCCTGTACTTATTGCCAATTTGTAGAAACGTGTAATTATGTATACTAGAAATTATATCCTTTATTTTTCTTTTTTAAGAAGTGGTTTTTTTTGAGAATAGCAATATGGACTTGAATTTTAAAATATGATAAATTATTTTTTAAAACTACACATTACATTGCCACTACCCCCGCCCACTTTTGGCCATCTTCTTGTAGCTGCTAAAAGGTATTTCATTAGCTAATTTACCTGTCACCCCTCACTTAGATTATGCAGACTCATTACCATAGAAAATATATTTTGGTTTTCAACCCTGTGCTACATTTCAATCCCTGTGTTCCATCATGAGTACTGACATGACTTTTTTCTTCCCTGACTGTTCAGTGATACCCACATATTTCAAATATTACCTGTCTTCTCTTAGATTTCCTGATTATCTTGCTTTTTGCCTCAGCATTCACCTTCCCATGTTGGCCAACTGTGGTATGAATTGTCTCACCTTTAACTCCCTTTCACTATAATGAATTGAGATTCAGCTCTGGAAGGACTTTACAATTTAACTCTGGTAATGAGCATACTCTATCTTGCTTTGTTTTATTTATAAATTGAAATATATCAAGGAATGCCTGGGACACTTTTCTCCCCTCTTGATGGAATTGAAGAACTTGTGCCAACTCTCTGCCAAAAAGTAAATCAAATGAATGAGAAGATGTTAGTTGGACCAGAGGGCTTAATGATACTCCAGAACCAAGCTTTAGAAATTGCTTCATGGTTATCATAAGATCAGCATTGTGTTTGCATATTGGTTGGTCAGAAAGCATGTACAGATATTCTTCCAACATGACCCCAAGTAATTTATCCCTCATCCAAAATGGGTGATGGTTATGGTTATGGCTACTGGTCTTTGTTTCAGTCAAAGGGCTTCCAGCTTGGACTTGTGATGGATTTATACTGTGTCTCATTTATATATAGATTTAAATATGGATTCATACTCTGAACATTATTAGATCTTTGATCCTCTATAATAGATGACCTTGAATGAATGGTTTAGAAACCATTTGTCACTGCAAATGTTAAACTTTTTCATTGATATGATTTAGACACAAGCCATACTCAAGATGTATTTCATATAAGTTTAATACATAACAAAGAAATTCAAGGGAAAGTCAAAGTTGGTTGTAAATGGTGCCAGAAATTTTGGAAACATTGTCATTCTGGTTCTTCCTGATAGGCAGCAAGTTGTGCTTTCAGGTATCAATTTTCTACAAGTTTGTGAGCTCTTTCTCTCATGTACCAGGTAGGGAAATAATCCAGTCTAATTTTTTTAGGAAAGAGTTTTTCATTAACATATGACTTCTTCTATATCCCAATATATTTTATTGTTTCTTTCAAGGAAATAGTATCTAAATATCTGATACGCCTAAATGTTTTCAGTGTGTGAGAGATTAGCATGCTTTATGTTTCTTTCTAAAGATTCCTGATAAAGTATCATGATCTCTTATAAACTGACTATACATCTTTTTTCTAAAGCCCCCCCTTTTTCTGAAATTCCATATGATGAGCCTCAATAGCTTACTTTTATTATTTGATCATTTTCAGCACAATCAAAATTCTATTTTTAAAAGTAGACCAACCTTATACTTCATATGAAGCTTAGAACAGTACTTGGTTTATATATATTACCATTTACCTTATGGACAATCTGTTACAGATTTTTAATGTGAAAATTAATGGACAATCTTGCTTCGGAAAACAGTTATTAACATAATAATAAGCCAATTCCAGAAGATCACAGACATAATTTTGTGTAAAAGGAGCACAAATGTTGCAACATTAAAATGTTATTAACATTATTTATTAAGCCTTGAAAATTAGTTGTTTTTGTTTCTGTTTTAAATAAAATTAATAACATTTTCATCAAACAAATATGTTCATATGTATCTATTAGTATAGATGCATAGCAAAACTTCAGAATAATTGAATTATTCACATTTTCCTTTTTTCACAGAGTGTAAAATGCTAAAACAAGAAACAGTTGGGTCTTTATTCTGTCATTCCTGTATATTCAGAAATTGAAGTTCTAAGAAATAATTGTCATCTCCTATTTAAATATCAGAATATATTCCATTTTAATTATATTCTCATTAATAGTAGCAAATGAAATTTCTTAATTTTAAGATGAGTGACTTCTACTAGTAGTTTGCATCAAATCTTATTCATTTCATTTTATTGCATATTTTAAAGTTTCCTATAAAATTTGTGGCCATTTTCCAAATAATTTGTCACAATATTTTTCATGTTTAAGATCAACCTTATTGAAAAAAGATTTATTTAAACTATATTTTAATTACTTCTGTTTTTCAGTAGTTATACTGCTAACTTTGATATTCATAAAATTTGGGGGAAATTAATGTATTTTTAGGAAAAAGGCAGGTAAAAATAAAATAAGAAAATGGACAATATTCTTATGTAGAAATCCCTGAAAAAAATTGGAGGATACAAAACAAATTCTGCTGAGCTAAAAATGTTGGAAAATAAGGAATATTTAAAAGGCTGAATTTCTTACATTGCTAGAGGAATGAGTTTCTTATTTCCAAAAGATTATTTCATACTGTTGGTACCATTAATTTCTCATAGTATGTAATTTCTTTACCACCTTAGTATGTCTACACTAATTACTGAAAAGAAAGGAGGAAACCAGTGAAGAAAAGCCAGGGAAATTGGGCTTCTTCCCTTTTCAAATAGCACTAATGTATAGTCCCTTCAACTTCATTATGGTGCTTTGTGTGATGAGTATGTAACATTAATCTGTGTTATTAGTGCCTTATTTTCTTATTTTTTTCACTTGACTTTATTTCTTACCTTAAGAGCCATATATATATATATATATATATATATATTTTGTGTGTGTGTGTGTGTGTTCTTTGCCCTTCTATTTTTAAAAGTGCTAATGAGATAGTGTATCTTTAAAGATGTATATAGGATGCATTTGCTATCATAGTCTACTGTGTTATCTCTAGAACAGCAAGTTAGCCAAGGCATTTTTCTTAAGCTCATTGTTCACTTTTAAGATAAAGTATGAAATGAATATTAAGTACCAGAAATTCAAGCCATTAAACCTGAAATATGTTTTTAAACCACAAACATGTATACTGATTAAGTTTAAAACAGGAATCAGAATGGCTATTAGGTAAATCTATAGTTCAAATTAGGACAAAAAGCATTAAAAATAAAACTAAGTATATGATACTTCAGGAATTTGACATTTCTTTACAACTTGTCCTCAGAGATATTTTATCAGTAATAAGTTTCCATACAGATGCTGGATAACCATGGAATTCACAAATCTGTGTTGCTGTTCACTCACTGTGGACTTTATCAACATCAGGCCATTTTATATGATACATTATTTTGCTCTTCTTGGTCTATGTCTTGTTTTGCTTTGTATAAAAAGCTGGTTTGTTGTATTCTTTATGTACCATAGTATGTAATTCAACTTTACCTGATGAATGTATGATGAATGACTAAAATAAACCATGTGCTTAGAAAAGACAAAGATACAGGTTGTATATGCAAATATGTGTAAATATTTGACAAAGAAAAAATAGAGAAGAATCTTCCTGCCAACAGATAGGTTCTGCTGGACAGGACCTGGAAATTAACAGATTTTTTTTTTAAGCAGTGAAATTGAAAATCTATTACCTCAAGAATTTTCAGTGGGTGTGTTAGTGTACTGCTCCTTCCTAGTAAGTGCTATCTCACTTGCTGCTGGTGGTAAAAGTAACCTAAGTGTCAGATCACATAAATTTTAGGGACAGGTCTTTTGAAAACATGGATACCTTGTGATATTGTGGAGTCTAACAGTAGACTTTCAGTAATGTCCCTAATAGCCTTTTGTTGTGGCTGGGGTTTTATTTGTTTTTTGAGGGGAGGAGGGTTTTGTTTTTGTGGGGTTTTTTTTTTTTGGTAGGCTGTTTTAAAATTTAAAATGGGAGAAAAATAAGTACGAGATCAAATCTCATGGAAGAATATAATGATGCTCATTCTACATGGATGAAAACTATAATGGGAATCAGCTGTGACTGTCACTGTATGAGTTGTTGGGTGGACTACTGTGAGTGCCGTTTACTACAGGATGTGTGTGATACACCGTGCGACCTCGTCTAGCAATGCCTAATAAAAGTTTTTAAGAGACAAGATTCTTGTCTTTTTTTCCCAATAGATGTGGATTCTAAAGAGATTAAAGAATTAGTGTCAAAACTCATACATAAGTAAATCTGAAGTTATTGGAGTCATTTCTGCACTGGATTCTAGGAATGGAGAAGCAGAAACGAACAAAATTCATGGGTATGACTGATGGATTGTGTTGCTATGGCATGTTTTTCGAGAAAAGCACAAACAGGTGAAGAACAGTCCAGATATTCTGCAATGAGGTGAGATAAACAAATAGTATGAAAGTAAAAGAAGTAAGAGATTGGCTTAGGGTGGTGATCATTCTCTTGGTAAAGGGAGCTGGAATAGAGAAAGAAAAGTGGAAACTATTAAGTCAGATATACTTGTCTACTCTCTAGCTTAGCAAATCTCTTCCTAACTCTGTTGCCAGGGAAAGAAGGGCATTGGTTGACCTGAGAATATGTACAAGAAATTCTATCAGCAGCAAAATACATGGATGCATAGTATTATATTCATACAATGAAACATATCAGAGCAAGAAAGATGAAAAATTTGTAAAACTTATTGAGCAGTCCTTGCAAAAAGAGTTGAATCTGTTGACATTATTTGTACTAATTAAGCCAGACACAATACAGTTGTATATTGAGCATTTATATGATGATCAGAAACAGTCAAAACTATTTATTAGTGCTAGAAGAGTAATTCGGGGTGAGAATTATCAACTAGGAAGTAGAATAAGGAAACTTTTTGAAATATTCTATGACTTTATCAATGTATATACATACATACATTTTTTGCACATGACATTTAAAATCTGTGCACTTTAAACATATCTTGAATATATTTTATACATCCATTTGAAAAATTAATGGAGCAAAAATATAATTTGGAAATTTCAGAGGATTAAAACCACCTATAATTCCAGATACAAATGAAATTGACTAATTTTTTCTTTTACTAGATTATATTTCTTGGGTCATTATAATACTTTAAAAACAATATTTTACTTTTCAAATGGCATGTATTTTAGCTATTTGTATTTTGCTGCTGTTAGCACATTGCAGAGAACATTCTTGAACACAAATATGAATAAATTCTTAGAGATGGAATTACAGGGGGCTGGAGCTGTGGTTAGAAAGCTTGCCTGGTACACACAAGGACCTGGATTCAAACCCTAGACCACATACACAACTAAGTGTTAGAGAAACAAAAGCCAGATTTAAAAAAATGAATAAAATTGATTCTTTTTTTCTCTTTCTCTCTTTTCTCCCTCTCTCTCTCTTAAAAGAAATGGAATTGCAAGATCAGAGGCTGGAAACAATTCTGAGACACATGCACCCTTACATACCCAAATGTCCAAGGTTTAAGTTGATGCCAGTTTATATTCCCATGACCATTTTATGAGAGTATTCTTTCCATTTAGTCCTCATCAAAATGAGTTTTGTTTTAAAAAATATTTGCCTATTGGACAGGTGACAAAGTGGCAGATAATCCTTTTTAAACATAATCAAACTGGTTATACCCATTGCATATTGAATTTCTGTCCTTTACATTAAATTTCCTTTAAATCCATTTGCATTTAGTTCCTTTCATTGTAATAAGCACTCATGTATCTCCAAGTACCAAGCTGTTATTTTTAAAGGCAAAAAAAAAAAAATGGTGATATCTCTTCTTATAGCAACAGTTGCCAACAACAAGCACATACATAATACCGTAGAAGTGTATTGCACTTACACAGTTGGCCACAAATGTTTGGCATGACATATGTTCCAGCATAAACATAAGCTGGGAACTGTGAATTCCTGTTTCTTCTGGCATTCTGGTTCCAGAGTGCCTCTTCCAAGTGTTGAGCAGGCTGAATGTATTCTGGCATATAACAGTGTTTTTCGAACTACATACCCCCTCATTGTGAACCACCCACTTACGTCATCCGGCACTCAAAGAAAAGCAATGCCTTTAATGTGGCCCGGATAGTCTATTGAGAGATGATGGACCAGTCATCAGTGGGCGACCTCGTTATGAAATTTCTTACTCACCCCTACCTAATACTTTGTTCCTCATATTTATTAATTGACTTTATATTTTACCATAATACTATCAGGAGTTTCATGGTAACAGGTAAATGATTATATTATTCAGAATGAAACTTAAGAGTAGGTCAGGTTTTAACCCTGAGATCACAACTGAGGCAGGTTTGTGTAGAAGGTAAGAGCGAAACTTGATGGGTCAGGCTGCTGGATTCATACCCAACTGTGCATCTTCCAGGCTGTGTAACCTTGGGCAAGCCAAATAACTTATGGGTGACTTGGTTTTCTCTTCTATAAAAGGGAGGTAACAATACATGCCTCTCAAGGCAGTGTAGAGGTTTAACCGAGTTTTATATAAATATAATTATTTAAAATAGTTCCTTGCTCTTAACACGTTTTCAAGAAATGCTGGCTCTTAATATTGCTAGCAATTGTTCATTTGAATATGTTGGCCAGTATAAAATGAATCAGTGATATCAGCCATAAGCACTGGAGAATGCAAGTTACTACATTGTCTCAGGGCTGTGACATGAAGTGCCCCAGAAGCCAAATTATTTTAGTGGATGATGCCTGACATGTACATTTCTGGATCAGCCTGTTGGTTAAATGTAAAATTTTGCTCAGAGAGTCATTTATATTAGTCTTATATTATTTTGCCCTCTGAGTAATTCTGTTTTATCAAACAACCACATTGTTCATTTGACAGCCGCCAGCTTTTCTCGTACTCCACCCCATCAATGATACCGATTAGTTCAGAGCTGGATGCCTGAGTCAAGTGAAATCAATTATCATTCTCCTCCTCAGTCTTTGAACCTGAGACCACAGAAAGCCTGTCTCTGTCCTTGTTTAAGGTTATAGCTAAGAACCTACAAGCTTCCAGAAGCTATTTCTTCCATCTAGAAGAGATGGCCATGGGACTGGAGGGTTGCTTCTGTGAGCCAAAGGAAGCCAACAAATGAGAAGTTTCAAGAACAGGAAAGGATTTTCCACTAGAGCCTTCAGAAAGAGTGTGACCCTGCAGTCTTCTAGCTTCCAAACTAATGAGGTGATAAATTTCTACTGTTTACCAATTTCATTTAGACCAAAGCTATTGATGGGAGCTGAGATGAAGCTGGGAAAATCTTGGCAGCATTCACAGTGATCTCCATCACCCATAGAGACCCCATTGTTCCCATGTTTTTCTCAGCATTTGACTCTGGGAGCTGGGGCCAGTGTCCTTTCTCCCATAGGCCCCACAATAGGCTGCTTTGGCCTCCTACTCATGTGGTGGCAGTTTTGAGAGTGAGCATCCCACATTAACTGGAAAGTGAGGCTGACATTTTCTTAAAGCATTGGTCCAAAAACTGATACAACATCACAAAAGCGTTTATAGCAGATCATCAAGCTTGCCCCATCTCCTGGCAGTAGGGAGTGACTATCAGAGGAATAGTTGCCACTCATTCATTCAACAAAATTTTTTTTGAGTAGCTACTATGTGCCATTCGCTGTTCCTAAGATTCAGAAATTCATCAGTCAACAGATATACACAAAAAAAGGCCTGCCTTCATGGAGCTTAATGGAGGAAACAGAAGAATAGCAAAGTCTGTATATTATTGAAGCAAAAGGGATAAAAGCAAATCAGAAAAAAGAGATGGACAGTGGGGTCAAGAAGTATGGCCTTGTTAGACACTCAAGTCTGAACATAAGCACGAGAGAAGTGAGGGAGCTGTGTTGATGAGCTGCACTGCAAGAAGAGCTATCAAGACAGGGGAAATGGCAGGGCAAGGACCCAGAGTGGCCAGAATAGAAGGAGAGAGTGATCTGAACAGAGGGGTAGGGGACAGAGCTGCAAGGGAGGAGGAGAACTGAAATTGCACAACTCAAATTGTACATTTGAGATGAGAAGACCACTGGAGATCGTAGGCAGAAAGGTAATACGGTCACCCCTATTTCCCAAAAGAATCACCCTAGCTGCTGGTGTGAGACCAGACTGAAACAAGGCAAGGTAAGAAGCAGGAAACCAGCCAGGTAAGTATCACTATACAAAGACAAGATCTGAAGGCAGCTTGGAACAGGATCAGGATAGTGGTAGTAGACACAGTGAGAAGTTGTTGAATTTAGATATTAAAACCAATAGGATCTGCTGGTGCATTGGCAAAGCAAGTTATCTTTACCACTCAATATGATATGTGTGTGTTCATCCAGAATATTGCTAGAGTAAGAAGACTGTATCAATGAAATAAAAAATTCCAGTTCTCAGTGGCCCCACATCTGGACTGGCTGCTCACTGCAGACCACAGCTGCATTAGGCAACCTGAGGCCCCAACCAGCTGGCTTTCCAGAGGTTACTTTCAAATCCTATTGCATATTTATGGCTCTTGCAGAGCTAGGAATGCCTGGTCCTATGGCTGCAGCCCCTCTATTCTGCTGGTCTGGGTAGAGTACTGTTTCTCATCAGGTTGCTAGCACCAAGGTGAACACTCCCTATTAGTAAGCTGTGATTGGATTTTAGCAGCATTTCTTACCAGAATCATTCTAGTGGCAGAAGCAAGAAACACGATTTTTAAATATATATATCAGAAAGGTGAGGGGCTGGAGCAGTGGCTCAGTGGTTACAGCGCTTGCCCAGCATGCTCAAGTACATGGGTTCAAACCCCAGCACCACATACACAACTAAGTGTCAGAGCAATGAAAGTCATATAAAAAACCAATAAAAATTGGTTATCTCTGTCTCTCTCTTTCTTACTGTCCTTCTCTCTTAAAAAAAAAAAAGGTGAGAGAGAAAAATAACTGAGTTCTTCATTGGTCAACCTTGTTAAAAGTGATCAGGAGAAAGAAGAAAAAGGTCCATATCAATGGGCCAGAGGGCAGTTCCAAAGTGAAAACCACCCTTAGTCTTGTTTCAGCTGACCTTCTCACTCTTCTATAATAAAATCCTTGATCACAGACATTCATTTCTTCTTTATTTATTCAACAAATAACTACTGAGCACCCACAGGAGGATGCCCATATTATCAAGAGACAAGGCACATCTGCACCCAGGCCAGCCTGTGTCCCATGGCCAATGCAGGACCATACTCTCAATGTCTTAAAAACTAGTCCTTGAAAACATTACATAGCAGTGTTACTGTTGCCAAAAATATTTTAGTGGACTTTTGGCATTCAGATCTTCAGGTATTTGAAAGACACATGAGAAGGGCAGCCCTCTTCTGACATGGATTCCAGATGCCCAAGCGAGACAGCAGGAATTCACCTCCTATGGCTCCTTTCACCCAACCTAGCCTGCTCTGTCCCCTAGCCCTGTCAATGACAACTCCTGAGTAACTTCTCTCTATTCACACCTTTGTCCCCTCGATGCAGATTGCCTCATTTGGTGTTCAGATCACCTCAGTCACTGTTTTCTTTTTTTTTTTTTTTTTCATTCAGACTCTTGCTCAATTTTTCCCATGCCTATGACAGTAACTGGTCTGTAGGTGGTATCCATTGTGTCTTTGTTGAATAAAAGATTAGATACCTTTACAGCGACAATCTGACGTTGTTTCTGTGTGGGAATGGAGGTGCTGCTCTGAGAAACACTTCAAAAATGCAGGGGGTTGTTTTGTTTGCTTGTTTTTTGGTAAGTCTCTCAGTATTGGCATCTGTGAGAGAGTAGAGGAGTCAGGATTTGGCAGGGAGAGAAAGTGGGCTGCAGTGAAGTCCCCACAAAAGCCTGAGTCCATCAACAGGAAGCTAGAAAAGTCCCGCAGAGACTGTCCCAAATTGAGCCAAGTAGACCAGGCCTTTATACCCCTATGTAGAACAGACACAGAATGTGAGCTGCTCCTGGGAACACTAGCGAGGGGGCACAGCTGAGAGCCCTTGTGAGCACTGCATAGCTGGGCAGTGGAAGCATCAGTCCTGAGACTGGAGTGGTTGATGAAATGGGGCTGGGCGAGGGGAGTGGGGGGTGGAAGCTGGGCAGCACATTCCAAGTTACTTTTCCAGTCCCCATTCAATGTCAACTCAGGGATTTCCTCCACCCACATTAAACAAAACTCTTCTTTCCACCACACTGTGTAATCACCAACAAATAGATTAATTTTTTTTTTTTTACTTTTCTAATATCTGAGGCTCTCTAGCAAGAAAATTGATTACATGAGATCAGGGTTCTTATTCTACTCACTTCTGTGTCTCCTGAACCTTCTATATTAACTGGCAGGAATATCATAACACTGAAATGCTTATAGAATAAATGACAAAGCTACAAACCTTAAAAAAGGAGATGACCCCCAAATTTTGCAACCCTGGAAATGATGAAGCTAGGTAGGGATTCAAATGGTCTTCCCATTCCAAATGTTTGAGTATAGTAGATTAGAGCAGAGGAGCAGGAGATGGAAAGAGCAATAATCAGAAAGGAGAAACCCAAGTCTGCACCTGGGGTTCTCACCCTCCAGCTGGTGTTAAATTTGAAGGGTTAAACAGATACTTATCTAGAACATGCTGTGTACACATAATATGTTTGCATGTATGCTTTTCTAATCCTTACAACCACCCTGTGATGATATTATCCTGGGGGGGTGGGGAATGAAAACAAAAAAACAATAAAATTAAACCAAGCTAGACCGAAAAAGTGAAAAGTTCAGTGATTTGCTGAAGAAAAAGTGAAAAGTTCAGTGATTTGCTGAAGGCAAACAGCAGACTGCTCAAACTCAGGTCTTTGTCTGACAGCCTGGGGTTTCTGTCCAAGGGGAACTTGTATCTTTTGAAACTAAAAAGGGGCTGGGCAGGGCTGGGGAGAGGGACATCTTCAACATTCTTCTCTCCATTGCCCCATTCCCAATGCCCATTCCCAATGGCCAACAAAACAAAGCAGCAAAACCAAAAACAAATTAGGATTGCCTTCATCCAAAGCAGAGGAGCCTTGCAGGCAGGCAGGCAGGAGCCTCCACCTAGACCTGCGACCGCCCCACCCCACTCCTCAGATCCTCTTTAGCGCACTGTGCAGGGTTCCACAAAGCATTCTGGGGCTACTGGGAGGACACTCGAACCACTGTTGTCCTGGGATCTGAAACCCTTGGGGGAAGCAGAGCTTCTGCATGAGAGCATCGTCATCCTCAGCAACCCTGGCACAGAGGCTGCCAGTTGCCTGGCATGCAGGGAGTGGGTTGACCCAGGTGGTGATTGTCTTGATCAAGGCGTAGGCTGCAGAACTGGGTATGGGGTGCGCCAGGTGCGTGCGCTACCTAGAGAGCTCTCCGGAAGTGGTCTCTGTTCCCTGCATGCTTAGATAATTGCTCCTTTTTTTTTTTTTAATTTAGGAAGTGAATTTTTAAATTAAATCAAATGTCTCTGGGAATGTTGGAAGATATTTACCTGAAGTGTCCTGTTTACATCTTTCATTTGTCAGTTCATTTTTCACAGACCTGAATGGTATATTTTCTACATGTCATTTAAAATGTAACCAAGAGGGGCTGGAGTGGTGGCTCTGCGGTTGAGGCGTTTGCCCAGCATGCACAAGTACACGGGTTCAAACCCCAGTACCTACATACACAACTAAGTGTCAGAGTGAAAAACTCAGTAACAATTGATTATTCTCTCTCCTCTCACTCTGTCCTTTTCTCTTTAAAAAAAAAAATATATATATATATATATATATATATATATATATATATATATATATGTATAACCAAGAAGAAAAGGAGAAAAGGACAGGAAAGAGAGAAAGGGAAAAGAGAAAAGAAAGGGAAAATTAAGGAGACAGGTTAGTAAAAAAGGATCTCCAGTAACCAGCAAGAGCCCTGGATGAGTATAGGGATAAAAGGTGGAAAAAGCTTCCATTTACTGAACTAATGAGCAGAAAATCTACAGGGCTGCATATAATTTTCTCGTTGAATCTTCACAATTTTATGGGTTAAATATTATTCCCACTTTAGAGATGAGGAAAGTGAAATTCGATCCATTCGAAATGTCAGTCTGATTCAAATTCCAAGGCAAGTGCCTTTCCACCACATCAGGTGTCCTGGGGATTACAATTGCAGTATTATTATTCATTAACATTTGGCTGAGACTGAATAACTTGCTGCCTGTCACAGTCTAGATCTAAACTCCTTTCAGAACCCGGGAGTCACTGTCCTAGATTGCTTCTTGAAGTCCTCTTTTGATTAAACAGGGAATTTGAGACATTACCCAAACTTTCTAACATCTGTAATTTTAAAAGACAATTGGGAATTAGTGAATAATAACATATACAATTGTTGTCCCCATCAAGTGAGACAGAGTATCTGAAAGCGTACCTAAAACTAGTGGTTGTTTCTCTCTGACATTCACTCATTGGAATTTTATTAAATATTATTTATTCAATTAATTACTTTTTTAAAGAAGAGGAACAGTGAGAGAGAAAATCAATTTTATTTAGTTTTTCATGTGGCTTTTGTTGCTCTGACACTTTGTTGTGTATGTGGTGCTGGGGTTCGAACCCACGTCCCTACACATGCGAGGCAAGCACTGTAATTGCTAAGCCACTGCTCCAGCTCCTCAATTAATTACTTTTAAAGTAAACATGTTTTATGCATTCTGTGTTTTAACAAATATACTGTATGTGCATTTAGACTTTCAGGTTCCAACCCTGGTCTAGAGGAGAGAGAACTATAAAGCTTGGGCAAACAATTCCTTTCTGGAATTCTTTGACTCATTTGCTCTCTGATAACTCCCCAGACTTTGCTCTAAAATAAAGGAGTGTGAGGGCAATCTCTAAGGTCTCTTAAATTTGGATGTGTGCAACCTACTTTTAAAGTTAATTCAAAGGATTTGGTTCTAGTATTTCCCTGACCCACACAGGCTGTGCCAAGGCACTTTATGTGGGCCGGCTCTCTACCTCCACCTCCTCCCAACTCCTGGTTCCCATTGTTCTCTGAACCAGCATCTCCTGAAGGATGCCTTCCTGCCCGTACCCAGCCAGGGCATGTCCTCATGGACTCACCTGTTAAACACGCCTTACAAATCACCACAGATCCGGGCAGTGGGTTGATATTGCAGGGCTACCTAAGCCAAGGGCTGCAAACTCGGTGGCTTTAAGTTCTCTGAGAGATCTGAAGGCCTAAAGTCTGACAACAGCGTCAAAAGTGTTGGCTCCTTCTGACAGCTCTGAAGGTGACTGTTTTGTCCCCCTGTCCTTGCCTCTGGAGGTCCCTCCGTTCCTCAACCTTTCTTGACTTGCAGTGTCTTCACTTTCAGCATGGTGATGTCATGTGCGGAACTGATGTCATGTGCGGAACTGTGCTCGGCCCTAATTGGAATGTGGGGTCCTAACCCACAGAATCTCTTGTGGCTGTGTTTGGAAACAGTGCATTTAAAGAGATCACAATTATGGGGTTACAGTTAAAAGACTCAGGCATGAAAGAAAGTGCACAGACATTGGACATACAAACATTGGCTCCATTTTCTAATTCAGAGACTTAGGACAAGATAATTAACCTCTCTATACTTATCAGAATCTATCAATTTAAGCAGACTTTTAGAGAAAGGCTGTTATGAGCTTAAAATGCCTGATATGTGCTGCCATGTTAACCAAAACAATGATGCGGAGTCCTCAATGGATGAATGAATATTATGTAAAGGATTAAAGAACGCTTTCCCTTCTTTCCTATGATGTGGAATTCTCTGGAAGACTGGGACAGTTTGTAGCCATACCTACAACAACAGGTATCCTAAGACAGGCCACAAAACAGTTCAGGGAACACCCCAGATTCCCATGATGGAAACTTGCCATACATCCTCCGTTCCCCAAATACTCTGATATAGGTGCTGTTTTCTTTCCAGAAAGTGTATAATGGCTTCTTTCACTCCGAAGTCAGCAATATCTTATACCAAAATTTGAAAGTTGCCTAACTTTACAGAGCCTATTTCCACATGTGTTGAATTTTTTTTAAAGAGAGAGAGAATCCATTTTATTTAGTTTTTCATGTGTCTTCTGTTGCTCTGACACTTAGTTGTGTACATGAGGTTCAAACCCATGTACTTGCACATGCCAGGCAAGGTAACCACCGAGCCACCGCTCCAGCCCCAACGTGTGTTGAATTAAAAACACCCTCCTATTTGAGAAAGTGATGCTAACTAATTTAAACATCTCTAAATAGTTGTTAAATCACAATCAAAGCAGATTCTATTTCAGAAAATCATTTCAGCAGCATATTCATTTTGTAGAACTGGAATCAAATCTGTCTCCTACGGTATGCATTTTTATGTACTTGATAATCGTGAAATGGCTCTTAAAAGTCTTATTTATTGGCATAAGGTTGTTTCTGTTCGGTTATTAATGTAATTGTAAGAGAAGATATTTTTTCTTAATGCTACTATTTTAACTAGGAATTTGTTCTTGGTGTTTGTCCCCAGTTCCTGTCACATAAACAAGGTGACCTAGGGCAATGAAATGAACCAGACTCAGATGTCTAAAGCCTCTACTGTACCACCTGCCCCTGGTCTATGGCCTTGGACCAGCTGCTCAACCCTCTTGAACATGGGGGAGGAGACTCAGCTCTCTGGCACACCATACCATAATGTGTGACTAATAATATGTAATAAAATCAAACTACAGGGAGTATAGGCCTCATTTACAGTTTTATGATGTTGAATTTTGCTTTAACAACTACATAAAGGGAATAAATATACTGTGGATGCTGTGTTCATGCAGGAGGCCCAGGACACTATTCAATGAGTGGAAATTCCCTTCTTCCTTCCCTCAAGCTAATCACTCTTGAGCCAGAGAACATTACTGACCACAACTGGGTTGAAATTGTGACCACCTCAAAATGAATATATTTTTCTATACTGGCCATGAATTCAACATTGAATGGACACATACTGGCTTGCCAAATTAGAATTTTAATTTGCCAAGTTAGACACGAGCATATACTTTCATGCTTTTTAAGGTTTATTTTATTTTTCTTAGCCTATCTACTATTTAAATTAGGGGCAGGAAGTGCCAGTATGAGGAGCAGAGCCCTAAGAAATAGTCCAGGCATTCCATGGGGAAGATTGAATGATTTCCCCTTCAACCAGTGAGCACAGAGGCCCTTTTAACACCCAGAAATAGATCTCCTATTGCGCCTCTGTTTATGTCCTCTGACCATAAAAAGCAGCCGGCTCTGCAGGAAAAGCTGGTGGCTGCAATTAACTCCAGGCGACCAAAAGCCGGAATCCTGAGCAGAGGGAATAAAGGCTGCTCAAAGAACTTGTGGGGTCTTGTTGCTAGCTCACTGCTGGAACCATGCAGTCTTCCACGGAAGAAATCTGTGAACCAAATACCCCACACTTCACTGTTGAGTTTCCTGGAGCCACCAGCTCACTCAGAATCATCCCATTCTCAGAATTGCTTCCTCACGATTGTTTATTAGATATCTACTATGTGGCGAACTGCTGGAGGTGTTTTGTTAAACGAACTGCATTTTTAAAATGATTGAAACAGTTGTTCTCATCTTCTGTTACTTTGTATTCAAACTTTGCTCACTATTAGACTACTCGAGAAAATAAAAAGAACATAGAATGTGTGGGGTTTTTTTTTGTTTTGTTTTGTTTTGTTTTTTTAAGGTCACTGGATGCAATTAGAGGCTGGTTCTGGAATGCTTCACACATCATTTTAAACAATTACCTACCAAGCCACTAGGAAAGAGCATTAAATATCTCTCATAGCTTTGCAAAGAGCCTTCAGAATATTTTTATTGTTGTTGTTTTTATTATTACTACTACTACTTATCTTCTACACAAGTGAAATAATAAAGGTCTGGAAATTGGAATGATGGATTCATCAGCTATTCCTCCAGGAAGGAAGTGGGAGGTCACAGGGCATGCGGATGGTCTTCTGAAACCTATTCTGAGATGCCCATTTCCACTTCACTTGGTGCTGTTACTCAAATAAACCAAAACAGTTCCTAGATCTTCAACCCAAAATCTTCTTTAAGGCTGTACACATGTACTTAATGTAATAGGTAATCATTTTTATGATAAAGTTCCAGCCCTTTGCATCTGATTTTTATTCCTCTCTATAAAATTTGTTTTGTGAAGCAAAAAATGAAAGTTCCTGAGGAGTTCTGGTTCTGCTGGGTGATGTAACCCGCTGATGACAAACTTTTGCCATTGCAAAAGTGAAATAAAACACCTGAAAATAATGAAAGGAAGGCGAAACCAGTTAAGTGGTAGAGAATCAAAATGTGCGGAACTGAACCCCAAGGCGGGAAGGTGCTTGGTTTTATTCCCCAGTGGTTTGGCCCTGAGGGCACAGGTGCAGAGGGGTTAAAACTCTAATAGAGCCTGGATCCTGGTCCCTGCTTTCAGAATTACAGAAAGAAGACAGACTAGCACTGGGTTATGAAGTCAGGGACCTAAAGGGAGAGAGTTGGAGAAGGGGAAATGGGTGAAAAGAGAAAAATCTCAACAGAGAAATAGAAACTATTTTTAAAAGACCAAATTAGAATTTTTTAAAACTGAAAAATGTAATATCTGAAAAGAACAGTTCAGTGAACAGGGCCAGGTGTATGTATTGGAGATAGAAGTGTAAAGTTGAAGATCAATTAAATCATTCAGTCTGAAGAAAAAAAAGGGAAAAAATGATGGAAAGTGAACAGAATTTTAAGAATCTGTAGGACTACATCAAAAAGTTGGAGATGCTTTGTCTCTTGTGAGCAGGACTCTCTGCTTCCTGGTGGCTACCTCTCAAGCTGCTTTCCTCCTCCCACCCTTCTGCTGTCATGCTGTGTCTCACCTTGGACCAAGAGCAATGCTGGTGTCTGTGGACTGAGTCCTCTGAAACCAGGAGTGCCAAATAAACTTTTCCTCCTCTAAAATTATTCATGTCAAGTCTTTAGGTCACAGCAATGTAAAAGCTGACTACAGTAGAAATTTGTACTGAGAAGTAGGAAGTACTCAGAAGCCTTTGGAGCTTTTTGGAGTTTGTGGGAGGAATTTTTAAAAATTTAGAGATGCAAGCTGAAAAAGCTTTAGAATCTTACAAGTAGAATTTAATAGGCAATTTTTGTGGGAGCTCAGAAGAGCAGAATGCCAATATGACTATGGACCGTAAAGGCTGGGATCATGAGGTTTCAGAGCAGGAGGAGCCTTCTGGAAATTGGACTATAGGCCATTCCTGTTACATTCTGGCAAAGAGGTCATCTACATTTTGCCCATGTCCTGAGACCTCCTGTGAAGCTGAATTTGAAAGTGGTGGACTAATTAATCTGGTGGAGGAAAGTTCCAGGCAGTACAGCATTCAGGGAGTGCCATAGATATTGCTGGAAGCAGCCAATTTTACTATGATAATCAGAAGCAGAAAGCAGAGCAGAAAGATTTGAAAATTGTACAGTTTCAGAAAGATGGTAGTGAAACTGGGATAAAGGAAGTTGTAATTTTAAAGATATTATAGCCGCAATAGAGATGCTAAATACTTTACCCAGACACAACAGGAAAGTTGGATTGAGGGCAACTCAGGAAATGGGCAAGACCCAGGTCCATCTCAGACTCAAGGTTGTAAAAGTAAAAATTCCTTTCATAAGAGACTATGGGGTTACCTTGCTTGTGCAGAGGGGGCCAAGAAATTTGTTTCACTGAGCTCAGTCACCAGGCATTCACAGGCAGCCATAGACATGGTCCTAGGAGGTTTGGCTGCTGCTCAAGACTGTGGCAGACTTTGGCATAAAGTGCATTGTGCTGGTTCTGCAGGAATTGAGGATGCTGAAGTTAGGGGCTCATTGAGGATTCCACCAAGATTTTAAAGGCATGCCTGAGAAGCCAGGCAGGGTAAAGTGGAGTCAGTGTTCTGGCAGGCTGCCCCCTAAAAGGGTGATTGTGAAAAATAGAAAGTTAAGTGGTTCCTTTTCAGAATGTAGTATTTAGCCTTAACTGGAATTTAAAAGCAAATTATAGCTATTTTAACTATAGCCTTCCCTTTTGCCCATCCCAATTTTAAAATTAGCTAATCGTATAAATTGTAACCCTGAGCTCTTCCTATCAGGGCGAGAGGTAGCTGCTCTGCATTAAGGGTAAAGTCCGGCAGACTGTCCACCCAGGTTTGGTAGCATGCCCTTCTGGCAGAAGTAAAGCTTGCCTTGCTGACCCGCTTCCAAGCATGTGTTTGATTTCTTGAAGCACCTTGCTATTTCTAACAGTGATGCATGAATAAGCGAGAAGGAAGTCAAAGCTATAGTGAAGACCCCCAAGAAAAAGAGATGCCAGTATGGTGAGATGTGTGCCAAGGAAATTTTCAGGAATCAAGACAAGAGAAAAGCCATGTGGCTGCAAGCAGCAAGGTCATCAGGGTGAAGCAAACAGCCCTTCAGAGAGAACATCATGATGGGGAATGTGAGGCTACAGGACTTATTTGCCTAGCTGGGTTTTGTCCTTCCTTTGGTCCCACCCCTTCTTTCTATGCCTTTATTTCTTCCTTTGTGGAATGAAAAATATTTACTCTGTGCCATTATGTAGTGGATACATGTAACTTGCTTTTGATTTTTATGGGAATTCAGATTGAGAGTTTGCCTTGAGTGTCAAAGGAGACTTTGGACATGAACTATTGGATAATGCTGGAACTGTTAAAACTATGGGGATTCTTGAAAATAGACTAAATGTATTTTGTATTGTAAAATAGGCACGAGCTTTTGGGGGGCTGGGGGTGAAATGTTATGGTTCGGATCTGTGGTGTCCCCCAAAACTCATTCTGAAACAATTAAAGAAAGTTTAAAGGTAAAATGATTGGGTTATGAGAGTCTTAACCTAATTAGTGCATTAATCTGGTGATAGGGATTAATGGGGATGGTAACGGTAGCAAAGTTGTGTGTGGCGAGAGGAGGTGGATCACCGAGGGCATGATTGTAGTTCATTTCTTGTCCCTGGTGAGCAAGGCTCTCTGGTTTCTGGTGGCTATGTGCTGAGCTGCTCTTTTCCTCCACATCCATCTGCCATGATGTCCTGCCTCACCTTGTACCCAGAGCAATGGAGCCGGCCATCTCTACACTGAGACCTCTGAAATCGTGAGTGCTCAATAAACTTTTCATCCTCTCGAAATGAAAAAGTTTGAATATACAAGTACTTTAAATCCCAGACGAAGAGAAGGAGATATTGAGGCTGGATGATAATGGAACTAAAGAATCAGCTGTAGATTGAATTGAATGTGGGTTGTCCCCTCCACACAACAAATCACTTTAATTCCTATTGTGAGATAGTAAGAGGGTGGAATTTTAATCCAACTATGATGTTTAGAGGTGGGGCCCATGGGAATTGATTAGAATTAGGTAAATTCAACAGAGTGGGAACCCCATGCTGAGTTTCAGTGGCTTTGTAGGAAGAGGGAAACACACCCACATGTCACTTGTCATTTGATGCCCTGTGCTGCCTAAGTCTCCTCCAACAAGAAAGCTGTCAACAGATGCAGCCTCTTGGGGATGGACAGAATTGTGTGCCAAAATATGTCTTTTGTTTATAACTGTCACAGTCTGTGGTACGGTGTTAATAGCAACAGAAAACAGATGAAGATAGAACCTTTCTGGAGAATGTTTCTTAAATTGACTATAGCAATGATTTATACATGTGTGGAAACTCATCCTATTGCATACTTTAAATATAAGTTTAATGTCAGTTGGACTTGAATGAAATTGTTTTGAAATTTTTAAAAATTACATATACACACAAAAGAAGAAAAATGTAAGTTTCTCTATCCAGATAAGTGATTTTTATTTCCTTCTTTATTCTTTTCTGTAATTTATAAATTCTTATATGTACATGGCTTTCATTTGTGTTAAGATTCTATTTTAAAGTAGGGAAAAATCAAATTATCATTTTTCTAAACTTCAATTTAATATACTCATCTGGTTATATTCTTGGGTTCTACCCATTACAGTTTTGCAGACAATTTTAAATTTATATTTGTCTAATCTATTGATTTTTTTGTATGTGGTTAAAGTCTTTCTTATTTTCATTCCATTTGAGCTCGCATTGTAAACATGGCTATATTTTAGAATTTAATTCCTGATTATAAGAAACAAAATTAAAATACAAAATTACATTCACCAGAAATAGCTGTTTTACCATACTTAAATAATTCAAACTTGAGCCCAATATTATATAAAGCAATCTATACCTCAGAATGAATAGGAGTTATAACCACCCTCTGAGGTCATTATTAATGTTTTCCTTTTACTTGTGAAAATTTGCTTAATCACACTATTTTGCTATTATAGTATAATGACCATTTTCCATAACTCTTAAACACTCCGTAAGAACACATTGTGTATTCTTAAACATGCTACTTTTTACTGAGAACTCGTATTTTGTGAATGTGGTTGGAAGAAATCCATAGTTTCCTGAGAAAATGTATTTGCATTTGTCTGTGATAATTTGCTGGTATATAAACCTGTTAATTAGAATATGGCCCAGGCAAATGATTTTATATATCACTGTCTCTCAAGGTTTTCTTTTTTCCATAGGGCTTATTTAAATTATATCACATAGCTTTTTCTTTACTAGAAGTTACAATCTAAGCCAATTAATCTTCATTTGGATTTCAACTAAAGAGGAAGCAAGCTAAGTGTTTGTAGGCAAAATATAATTAATAATCCACTCAGTGATGTTGGTGCAAGTACATCTCATCAAAGCATTGCTGTCATACTGCATGAGGAACAAGCTTAGTCTCTCAGGCTGGGACCCCAGCAAAGGCAGAGTCCAAGATTAGATCTTATTTGGAGGTGATAATTTATTTTGGGATGTGAATCCAAACAACAGAAATGAGCAGCCCAGAAGAATGAAGCAGGAATGGAGGAAATGCCAATGAAGGATACATTATCGAGAGTCCCTCTGGTGACAACTATGCCTCAGTTCCTCAGGACCATGCAGTTTGCCTCAGAATTGCCCACCTTGCAGACAGAGGAGGACATAACTATTTGCCAACTGTGGCCCCATTGGTCAAGCGGTGCTTGGTGGAAAAGCGACTCCCTCACACTCCTGCATGAGTCTCAAGAGTTTAACAGGTTCCACAGCCTGCCACATGAAGAAGGGGCAGAGAATCCCAAGAGGAAATCAGAGCAAAGCTGCTGCTAGATTACACTTGCTAGCAACGGACTGCCACTGTGTGGCAGGATAAGCCAAGGGAATGCGAGCCAGCAGAAGCCGGATCAACACGGAATTGTGGGAGTAAGCCTAACAAAGGAGAGTAACGCAATTCTACAGACATTTTAGGCAAAAGTCAACCAAGTTCATCTCTCACAGACTGCTCAGCAACATCAAGCTGGCGGTTTGATATCAGCAAAGGTGAGAGTGTTTGCACTACAGAAATTGACAAACTACAAACCAGAGGATCCTGAGGGTGGGCTGGGGGTGCAGCAGCGAGCTGCTTCACCAGCAGACCACTCCCATGAGTGTGCATGTATACATATATATGCGTGCATGTACATAAAAATACTTGATAAAGGCATAACTCATTTGTAAATTAAATTTTGGCAAAATAAATGATAAAAGAAAATTGAAAAATAACAAGTTTCTGTCACTATCCATAGAAGCCCTGCTGTGAAGAAATAAATGTTAAAATATGAGCACAGTGTTACTGCTACTACCTGCGAACCTGTATTAAATAGGGAGGAAAAAGGACATTAGCTCAGGCAACAGTCAGGCGACTATTCTCACCAGATGGAGATGTGGGCCCTCAAATCCACATGCTGAAGTCCGAAGCCCTGGTAAATCTCAGGATGCTGCTATATTTGGCAACAGGGTCTTTAAAGAGGTAATTAAATTAAAATGAAGTCATTAGGATGGGTCCTAATTCTATATGACTAAAATCCTCAGAAGAAAAGGTTAGGATCTTAGTATGGCAGTGCACCTATAATCCCAGGGGTTCAGGAGGCCAAGACAGGAGGATTGTAAGTTCAAAGCCAGTCTCAGCAATTTAACAAGGCCCTAAACAACTTAGATTCTGTCCCAAAATTAAAACATGCTGGGGATATCACTCAGCAGTTAAGCTCCCCTAGATTCAATCCCCAGTGCGAAAAAGCAGAGGTTAGGGCAAACATACCTAGAGGAAAGAGTATTTGAAGATACAGGGAAAAGAGAGCCATCTATAAGCCAAGGAGAAGGCATGAACAGAAACCAGCCCTGCTGGCACCTTGATCTTGCACTTCTTTTCCGCAACTATGAGAATTTTTTTTTTTTCTCTAAGCCACATAGTCCATGGTACTTTGCTGTACCACACCTAGGAAACTAATAACCACTCCAGGCATGCATAAGGGGGTAGCAGGAGGAAGTGAGGCTGGGAGGTATTCTGAAGGCTTCCAAGTCTCCCTGGACAGCCAGGAGAGGGACAGCACCTGCACTCTGAGCCCCAGGCAACCTCACAGGGAAGCCAAAGCCAGTTCATTGTGGGTTAAGTGAGCACACTACATGAAACTTGCCAGACATTCAGGAGGAGGCCGACAGAGCAAGTCACCCTCCAGTCACTTCAAAGTTCCTCATTAAAAACAAGTGTGTTTTCTTTTTCAGGGTTGAGGACTGAACTCTGGGCCTTGCGTGTGCTAAGCAAGCGCTCTGCCACTGAGCTAAATCCCCAACCCCAACAACTGTGTTTTTAGAACTCATACACAGCAAATTTTTATGATCTAGATTCTAACTATTGAGCTCCTTATATTGTTTATTACTTCCTGCACTTTGCAAGGTCTTACTTATCACCAAAGACCAAAAAGCTTCCCTCAATGCAGAGGACACTCTGTGGCCAGGGATAGAAAGGCTTCTCACAAGAAAGAGCTTGTTCCAAAGACCCAGAACAGACTAAAGGGAGAAATCCCAACGAAGGGAAAATGCTTGAGTGCTGTGTTATCTTTCTCGTCAGGAACTGGGGCTGTTCTGCTTGGTTTTTGTTTTGTTGTTTTTCCTATTAGTCCATTAGTAAAATAAATATTCTAATGAAAGACTACTGTCACATTTTCAGTTTCACAATTTGAATATTTTTCCCGGTATTCATAATTGAAATTGCTGAAATGCAGGATTCTTGTGATGAGCACTCTACAGTTTATGACTGATAGTGGAATCAAGAAATAGTTTTAAAGCCACAATAATTATAATCATTGCCTAACAATCTCCCTGTAGTCTCTCACCGCCCGCCCCCCTTCTTTCTCATTCTTGGTCTCAGGACTCTCTTGGTTCTGATACAAAAAAAGAGTTTGACTTTTGCATTTCTGAAATGACCCAGGGCTTCTTGGCAACAAACCCTTATTTGTTTTTAATGTATCCTTACGTTGTCATGAGGCACTTTATTATCTCCTGAAGTGAACATGTAGCGGTGGAACTCCATGGCAAATTTACTAAAATCCAGTGGCTCGTTCTCTTCTTTAGTTTTTTTCTGATAAATATGCACAAGTAGGGCCATTTATTTTTTCCTCATTTTGTTGGTGCATTATAGCTGTACATAATGATGAGATTGTTGTTGCATTTTCACACATTCTCACAATACAACAATATAATTTGGCCAATATCTCTCCCCAACACTGACCCCATCACTCACCTATCTTTCACCTGGTCCCTTTCCTTTACTGATTTTCCAGCACATAAACTTTAAAAGAAAGAATTGTAATCATGCTCCCTTGCTTGTGTCAACATTGTTGTGGTTTGCGTGTGGATTGCCTTTCAAATGTTAACCTAACACCACATTGCTGTATGATGTATGTAGCTAGTATGTTAGATGCTGTATAATTAATGCATGAGAAAAAGGGCAGAAAGAGATAAGGACGAAAAATTATTCTGACATCTTTCAGAGGTTATTTGACTTAGTGACATGGGAGGCTGTAGCTTCAAATAGACTCGTCTCTACTAGTAACTGTCTCTTACCATTTGGACTGGAGTAAATTAAATAATCTAAATTTCAATTTCTTCATTTTCAAACAAAGAATGTAATCCAACATAATGCACAGGGCTACTGCGAATTGTAACTGAGATAATCTATCAAACCTCGCACAAGGAGTGTAACAATGTTAGATGAATGTTAAATGCAAATTGGAACAAAACAAAAACATTGCTATTATCTGAAATAATCTCATCTATAAAATGCAAATGATAATAGCTAATTCTGAAGCATACTATGAGGAATAGATGAGTTTATATATGTAAATTGCTGAGAAAATGCTTAGAATAAAATAATCAAGAAATGATAGCTCTTATCATTGGATTTATCATTGAAATAAAATTATTTCCATGCTAATTTGAAAGTACTTATGATTTGGCGCCCTCTAGTGTTCATATTGGGCACCACAATTTTGAATCAGCTAAGTGTTAAACTAGTAACAGATCACAACTTCCTCAAATTATTATCATTTGTATACCATTTTGCAACAGCGAATAAGTGGTTACATATTTAATATTTCTATCTAAATTTATATTTAAATTGACTTATTTTTAAGAGAGAGAAACAGAGGGATAGTGATACAGAGAGAGAGAGAATAAATTTTATTTAGTTTTTCATGTGGCTTTCGTTGCTCTGAACACTTTGTTGTGTACATGGTGCTGGGGTTCGAACCCGGGTCTTCAAGCATTCGAGGCAAGCACCATAACCACCAAGCCACCACTCCAGCCCTTAAATTGCCTTATTTTTAAGATAAAATCAATTTATCCTCTAAACCAATTTTCTATTATGATAAAATGAAAAACCAGTATAGTTTTAATATGCATTAAAACAAAAGCATTATAATTAACATTAAAAAATCTTTGAGTGCTAACCAGAATCATACCTTATAAGACAATTTGGAAAAACCTTTCTTTTCTGTCTTTGTTTTTCAGTACAGGAAATCAAGCACAGGACCTCGTGCACACTAGCCAAGCACTTTGCACTCTACCACAGAGCTTCACTCCCAGCCCTGAAGAACCCAATTTTATATTAATAAATATCTTTCATGATTTAAAAAGTCAGGAAAACCCTCACAAAGAAAGTAATTTTTTGTTTTAGAGTGAGTCGGTGTTTTTAAACATTATTTTTCTTCTGGTTTTTGCTTTTCCTTCACTTAGCTGTGTGTGTTGTGCCAGGGACGGAACCCAGGCCCTCATGCTCTCCAGGCAAGTGCTCTGCATCTGAGCCATCTCTGCAGCCCAAAGAAAGCAATATTCGAAAACTGAATCTTTAAGAATTATGAAAACTTAGTTTGCTGAATAAAGAGTCAAAGAATCTTCCTAACAGAGACTAGATTACATGTAAATACAGAAAGTTATGGAAGCGCGGGCCTCATTGGGAGAGGCAAGTAGTTAACAAATGAGGAGACCCCAGAGTGCTCCAGAGTGCTCCTGAGCCAGTGCCTGGAGTTGGGTAGCCTGTGAAGATGGATTTGTCACGTGACATCATCATTTCCCTAGAGAGAGAGGTCTGAGACATTTTAATAAGTTCCCCCCAAGCACGTGTGTATATTTTTGGTGTGTGTATGCATGTGTATCTGTGTGTGTGTGTGTGTGTTAACACAAAGTGCTTTGGCAGAAGTGGTTTAGAGCTAAGGAGAGATGGAATAAATAAAATTGTCTCAGTGGTTAATGTGCTTGCCTACAAAGCACAAGGACCAGGGTTTGAACCCCAGCACCACATACAAAACCAAATGTAGGAGAAACAAAAAACAGATGAAAAAATAAAATCAGTTCCCTCTCTTTCTCTCTCTTTAAAAACAAATAGTAAGGAAGAAAACAAAACTTTTTGAATATAGGAGAAGAATAAAAGGGGAGATTTTTTTTCCCTGCAGATTGTTGAATTATGCCAGTGGATGGAGCTTGTTTGCATTCAGATTGATTTTATTCACCTTCATATACAGTGGCTGATATGCTCATTTGACAGTTATGGGGAATAATTATGCATTTTCTTTACTGAATTGGTTTAAACTGTCACATTGCTTTAGAGTTCCCACAGCTTTTCATATTGTGTTAATTTTCTCCATTTTTTTCTTTTTTTTTTCTTTTATCTTTTTTTTTTTAGTGAATGTTTTAAACTGTTGGCCTAACTTATGAATAAACCAGCCCTTTACTTTCTCAAAAAAAAAAAAAAAAACAAAACAAACCAGGAGATTGGTTAACAGATAGCATTAGATATGCCTACTAGCATAAATGTAAGTCAATATATTTAAAAGAAAGTGAACATATTTTTTCTGTTTTCATGCAACATTCATTTCAAA
>PVKS010010195.1:0-60934 GCA_004027875.1 Aplodontia rufa
CTTGGGGGTAAATCTAATCTTCAGAATCTATATTCATATGATATTATTTCTTTAAAAACTTATATGATTGTGCAACAAATACATTTCTCAATAAAAAAGAACACACTGTTATAGGAAAAATATGATAAAAGAACAATCAATACCAGACATAACCTAGATAAACTATAATTAAAGGAAAAACTTCTTCTGATATCCAGAGGAGGAATTAAAAAGAAAAGGGAGCAATAGTAAACTGATCTTACATTTCTCTACAGCTTTATTTAATGCCATAAAATAATTCATACCTATATACATATATTGACATGTATACGTTTCTGTGTATATGTCTATATACAGGTGTATGTGCATAGATATAATTGTAATTATACATGTACAGCTACGAATGTGTGTATATAATATTATATACAAGTATATATGTGTACATATATAAATTCTGAAGGAGTACAAGTATGAGAGCAGAATATTACATATAGCAAAACATCCATCAATATGTTTAGGCAAACATGATATTACCAATTTGGGGGGGGGCAAAATTATTTTGCAATGCAATATGGCCACTTAAGGGCTGAATCAAACTAAAGATTAAGGAATTAAACAGCGATGTTAAAAAGATTAGTCACAGGACTGGAGCAGTAGCTCAGTGGTTACAGTGTTTGTCTCGCATGTATAAGGACACAGGATTGAACCCCAGCATCGTGTACACAACTGAGTGTCAGAGCAATGAAAGCTAAATGAAAAACTAGAAAAAATTGATTCTTTCTCCTCTGTCTCTCTTTTCTCTCTAAAAATAAATACATTTAAGGAATATAGGAATTGTTGCAAAGTGTATATTTTTTATCTTTCTACTATGCTGTACTATGGGAATTCATTTTTATGATTATATGTGACCCATGGAGTGATTTAGATTAAATAAATTGGAAAATTATTAGAAATTATTAATTTAAAGTTGGGGAAGATAACATTTTTGGTGTCATAGTTCATTACTATCATAATCTGTTTTCAGTTCTTAAAAAAATAATACTTGCAAAATGAACCGTAGTTAACTCTCCTTCATGAATTATGAAGAGAAATTAGGATAATTCATAAAAATGATACAAGATTAATAAATGCTTGAACATTAAAAGTAAAATCTGGGCACGAGATGTACATAGGGGCCGTTGTGAAGTTCAGACATCTTCTTAGGAACCTAGAAGGCCACAAGTATATGCAGGGCTTTACATGTGCTCAGGAAAAGCCAACATGAGTTAGGCCCCAACCTCTCCTCTGGCTCATCCACAGGGCCTGAACTAGGAGGAAGTGAAGTTAAAGCAGAGTTGCAAACTGCTGGAAGAGTGAGGCATGCCCAACACAAAAGTTCTCAGCAAAGACTGGAGGTTCATTGTTCAGGCTTTTAGGGAAACTTCAGTCCTATCATTAGCTGACCACTGAGCTATTTGAGAAGATATGTCCTTGGCCATCTCTAACAGGATATAGAGACTTTACACAATGACTTAAGAAAGCCATAAAAAAAATAGTAACAGTAGAAGCAGTGGCAGCATACCTTAAAAGGGGTGAGAGGAATTTAATTTCCAAAGTTGCCACGTGATGTTATTTAACTACAGTTTAACAACATAAGACATGCAAAGAAACAGGAAATTATGATCCATGCACAGGAAAAAGTAGCCAACAGAAAATTCCTCAGAGGAAGCTCATATTTGGACTTACTCAACAAAGACTCCAAATACACTCTCATTTGTAAAATGAGCTAAAGAGGAAAAAATGGCTAAAGAATCAAAGAAAGGTATGAGAATAAAGCCTCGATAAATAGCAATTATAAAATTACAGAATTCTACCAGTGAAAGTACAATAATTGAAATTAAAAAATTGCTAGTCTGATTGAATAGTATATTTGAGCAGAAAAAAACAGTGCACTAGAAGATAGTGCACTTGAGAATTTTTAATTTGAGGAACTGAAAGAAAAATGAAGAAAATTGAGTCTCAGAAATCTGTGATAAAACAGCAAGCATACCAACATATACTCTGAGAATTCCACAGAGACAGGAAGGATAGAGAGGCAGAGAGAGAAAATAATTTTGAAGAATTCTTCCCAAATTTTTAAAAACCAAGTAATATATATATACAAGTTCAATAAATTCTAAGTAGGATACAATAAAATATATCCATACCTAGTTTCACCAACAGTGAAACTGATGAAATCTGAACATTAAGAGAATATTGTGAAAGCCTCTATCATCTTTGAGAAGACATTTAATCTCCAACAGAAGAGCAATGAAAATATGTACTTTTTTTAAAGAGAGAGAGAGAAAGAATCAATTTTATTTTTTCCATCTGGTTTTTGTTTTTTCCTCCACTTAGTTGCGTATGTGGTGCTGGGGATTGAACCCAGGACCTCATGCAGGCCAGGCAAGCACTCTATTGCTGAGCCACTTCTCCAGCCCCAGAAATAATAAACATTTAAAGTGCTTCTGGTTGCATCTCAGACAGAAATTATGAGCATGTTACTGACGCTGAAGAAAGGTGATCTTTGTTATTTGAGTGTAAGGTAGAACTTGGAGGTGATGAACTTGGACATTTAGTTGGGGAGATTACCAAGCACAGTGTGAGAGGTGTAACCTTGATTTTCCTTATTGCTTATCCCGAAATGTAAGAAGACAGACAGAAATTGAGGAAAAAGGGGATTGAGCGGTGGCTCAGCAGTTAAGGCGTTTGCCTGGTATTCGCAAGTGCACGAGTTCAAACCCCAGTACCACGTACACAACAAAGTCTCAGAGCAGCAAAGCCCTCTTGAAAAACTAAATAAAATTGATTCTTTCTCTCTTTCTCTCTCTCTCTCTTTAAAAAAATAAAAAAGTTGAGGAAAAAATTGTTTTGAAAATGTGAAGCAGTACTCAACAATTTGGAAAACTTTAAAACTATCCAGATAGTGTACGTATCCTGTGAATAGGGCAAAGGGGTGGCTGAATAACCATCTGCCAAAGAAATCAGATGTGCGACATGTGGAGCTCAACAGAAGCCAGCAGAGAAATGTGGTTATTCTGGAAAGGCAAGAGGGGGACTTGTCTGACTGCTTAGATCCCCATGCATTGCATAAGGGAACAGTTAAATTTTTTTTAATTTTATTCTAGCAGAAATCCTCTTGGTCTGGACTGAAAGGGACAGTGAGAATAAAAGAAAGAAGAACGACCCTGGAGAGTCATGGATGCAGAGTCCCTTCTAACTGGGTCTCCTTGGACCATGAAGGTGGAGCTGCTACCCTCAAGGGCAAGAAAGGGAGGGCTGTCATCTTGGCAGTTCAAGAGGACAGAGCATTGAGCCAAAGAGGATTATTCTAAATCTAATGTAATTTACCCTGATGAACTTCAGACTTGTTTATGACCTATGACCCTTTTCACCTTTCCAGTTTTTCCTGTCTGAAGGGGAATGCCCATCCTGTACTGATTCCATCATTGTATTTTAGAAACCAGTAACTTTGTATCTGTTTTCAGAGGTTCACAGATGAAGAGGAATTTTGCTACAGGATGAATCATACCATGAGTCTCATCCAAAACTGGTTTAGATGATGAGGGTTGAGACTTGGAGTTGGTGACATTTAGATGTGATTTTGGATTTAGAGCTGATGCTGGACTGGTTAATACTCCTGGGAATGTTGAGTTGGAATGAAACTATTTTTCTCATGACATGACATGAATTTTGAGAAACCAGAGTACAGACTGTTATGTGTGGAATTGTGTCCCCCAAAAAGGGCATGTTGAAGTCCTGATGTTTGATACCTCAGAATATTACCTTATTTGGAATGTGGATTGTGGTAGATGTAATTAGTTAGGATGAGGTCATGCAGGGGTAGTGTGGTTTCTTAGATGTTACTGGTGTCCTTATCGAAAACGAAAAGAGATACGCAGCAAAAACATAGCCATATGACAACAGAAAAGAGACAAGAGTGATGTAATACTGGCCAAGAAATACTAAGGATCACCAGCAAAGACCAAAACTTCTACAAAGCAAGGAGGAATTCTCTAAGGTTCTCAGAAGAACATGACTTAACGGTTTTTTTTTCAGACTTGTAACTTTCAGAATTGCAGGGCAATAACTGCTGTGGTTTTAAGCCACCTAGTTTGTGGCTTAAAATGGTAGTCTTAGGAAATTAATATATGATTAAGTTTTGAAAGTTTATCATTTCAATAAGTGATTTGAGACAGCTGGATTTTTGCTACAAAAGAATGAAATTGAACACTATGTCACTCCAAAAAATGTAAAAATTCAAAATTAATTATAGATCTAAATATAAGAGCTAAAACTATATATTTCCCTGAACATGTATAAATCTTCATGATCTGAAATTGGCAATGGTTCTTATATATGAGACTAAAACCACAAGTAACAAATGAACTCTGTCAAAATTTCAAAATTAGAATCTTTGTCTTCAGAAACACCTTCCAGGATATGAACAAACAGCCCACAGAATGGGAGAGACTATTTTCAATCATGTATCTGATGAAGAACTTGTATCAGATATTTGTACTTATGTATAGAATATGCACGCGTGTGCGCGCACACACACAACCTTATAATTCAACAATAAAGAGACAACTGTTTTGGTTTGGCTATGAGGTGTCCACTCAAAAGCTCACATGTGAGACAATACAGGAATGATCAGGGTAAATGTTTTGACTATGAAAACTGTAACCTCGTCAGTAGATTCAACCACTGATATGGAATAACTGCAAGGACAGGCAGGGTGTGGTTGGAGGAGGTAGGTCAGTGGGGTCAGAACTTTGAGCAGAGCTCTCTGCTTTCTGGTTGCCATGTCCTTCCACCATCATGCTCTGCCTAACCTTGTGTCCGGAACAATGCACTCGGCTGATCATGAAATGAGACCTCTGAAACCATGAGCCAAAATAAACTTTTCCTCCTCTAAGATTTTCTAATCAGATACTTTGATCACAGTGATGAAAAGATGACTAAAGCAGAGCTCAGTTTTTAAACATTTCTCCAGAGAAGTTAGAAAAAAAACCAAAGCACATGAAGGATGCTCGACACCATTAAGGGTTAGGGACATGCAAAGTGAAGCCATAATGAGATACTGCTTCATGTCCATTATGACGATAATAGGAGGAGGTGCACTGGTATGGATGTGGGGAAATCAGAGCCATTGTAGGTTAAAGGTGGGAATATCAATGGTGCAGCCACTTTGGAAATCAGCCTGGCAGTTCTCCAAAAGTTAAACGGAGTGTTCCCACGTGACCCAGACATTCCATTGCTAAGTGCGTCCTCAAGAAAATTGAAAGCAGATGCCCAAAAAAAAAATTGCATATGAATATTCCAAGCAGTATTATCCGTAAGAGCCAACAAGTGTTAACAATTCAAATGTCATCAACAGATGAACGGATAAACCAAATGTGTTGTACCCATAAGTGGAATATTATTTGGCAATATAAAGAAGGACATATCTACTTATGCAGAAATATGGAAGAATCTTGGAAACTGTTCAATGACAGAAGTCAGTCAAAAGACCACATATTTTATGACCTCATTTATATGAAAGTTTTAGAACAGATAAATCCAGAGAGAATAGAAGTATGAGCTGGATAGTATTTATCAGTAGCCTGGGAAAGGGGGAATAAAGAGTGACAGCTAATTTCCTTTGGGGGTGATGATAACATCCCCAAATCAGACAATAGTGGTGGTTTCCCAACTGTCAATTTACTAGAAAACACTGATTTATACACTTTTCCTTTTTTAAAGAGAGAGGGACAGAAAAAGAGAGAGAGAGAGAGTTTTTCATTTAATTTTCGTGCTGGGATGGACATCCTGGTCTTCACACATGCCAAGCTAATGCTGTAACCACTGAACTACCACTCCAGCCCCAAATTATACACTTTTAAGAGGAAAATGTCATGGTATATGATTACATCACAATGTGCCCATTATTTCTAAAGAGCTGTGGTGGCATACATGGGCCTGCTGTGTATTTTGCATGTATCAACTTACATGTGAATTATATGACTTATCAACTGAACATAAAGGCAGTTCGGGAGAAATTGAACACAAGTTATTTCCATATTTTAGATCTCTATTTCCTGCCTTGAGTCTGGCTAACAGCAGTAGCAATGAACATTAGTATTACTTAATAAATGCAACCAACTGATCAAAGATC
This sequence comes from Aplodontia rufa, assembly GCA_004027875.1. Classification (NCBI taxonomy): domain Eukaryota; kingdom Metazoa; phylum Chordata; class Mammalia; order Rodentia; family Aplodontiidae; genus Aplodontia; species Aplodontia rufa. Next base: position 6,155 of record PVKS010010195.1, read on the forward strand.
AGAAAGGTAAAATATGGGAAAAGGTAGGTCGAGAAAAATCATGACATTTTTTGCAGTACTTTTCAAATCCTCTGTTATAACAATATGCCTTGTGACTTCCCGTTGGTGGTAGCTATGCATGCTGCTTATCTCTTAAATTGGTCACTCTGGGCAATGATGCTTCATGGGAGAGGAGGGTGAATTTTAAATTTTCCCTGTTCTCTTCATTCCCTGTAATCACACATGACCAGGATAGAAGTAAAGTCATTAAAAAGAAAAGAAAAAGTTCCCTAGAATTTAGCAGTCAAGTTTACAAGGCAGCTTTTTTTTTTTTTAAAGTAAACCATATTCACTCTATCAAAATGAAATGACAGAGATTCTGGCAGTGATAAAATGTTAAAGTAAGGTTCTGACCCCCTAACATATCTCTCCATTTTTCTGGAGAGAGAACCCAATTGATGTCACAGAGAAACTTTGCGAGCATGGAGGTATTTTTTTTTTAACATTTCTAAGCTTTACTTCATTCAACTATAAAGATTAAAAGGCCAAACTCAGAGCTGTTAGGAGTAGATAATACATGTAAAATTCAAGATGAGTACTAAGTTGTGCTTTATAATTCTTTTTCTTCTTGTTTTATCAATGTTTTTATTATTCTCAAGTAGAACATTCTGACAAGAATACTTGGTATCAACAAAAAGATGCCAACTACTCTATTGTAGCATGCAATCCTTGTCAAATTTAAAAGAAATTCAGAAAACATTAGAAATGATGTGAAATTAAATATAGTTTGACCATATTTTCTAGGAATAAATAGCATTGTTCTTTTTACTGAAAACTCAATATAGAATGTCATTTTAGCACACTGTTTATTTCTTAGTAAATGATGTTAAGCAAACTATCAATCAAACATGCTTAGGGGAGACAGCTGATTCACCTTGACAGATAAGCGACAGGACAAGTTGTGTTAGAGACAAAAATTTCCATCTGCCAAGAACCACAGATAGAGAATTCAAACTCTGAACTGTTCTCTAATTCTCTAACAAAGTCTCACATCAGGGCCTATTGCTAATACCTACAAAGGAGCCTGGTAAAGAGAGTTAGTCTTTCACATTACTCATTTATGTTACGATCAGAAAAACCATGTGCTCGTGGTACACAGAGCTGCCCTCATGTCATCTTAGGATGCCTGTCTTTCACTTGAGCCTATGGGTCCCCATTGGAGGTTACTGGATCCAACAATTAACCTGTTCCCTTTGAGTTTAAAATTATCTTCATATATCATTCTAAATATACATTAGTCACACCATGTGTTCCCTAAAACTTTACGTTTGTATTTTGGGGTCTGATTTCATTTTCTAAGTTAGATAGATAAAATATTTTTGTTGGTAAGGACATGCTTCTGGGAGTCTTAGACAGGATCATTTCTCACAAGTTAAAACGTAAATGGGGAAAATTTAAAAAAAGGAAACTAAGCTAGTACGAGATGCTAAACATTAGTAACATAGCCCTGGGCACAAAGCAAGGACCATAGGATCCTATGGGCTACTTCAAAGAAATCAGCCTGCAAACATCAGATTCTAGAAGTGAACCAGCAGTGGAAAGTGGTGATAATTGGCTGGCATGAACAACTACTGTACCTCTAAGACTACACATAATGCAGTCTCCACTTCCGAGGGAAATTAGCAGGCTCTAAGTAAAGAGGGTGGGGGATAAACACCCCCAACATGACAAATACTCCCTTTGAATAGTGGTAGAGACACTAATAGCAACCCTTTGATGCAGGATTTTATGACTTTATGAAATAGTCAAATGCTGACAATCTCATTGCTCACTATCACAAACCTATGGGCTATATTTCATTGTGCCCATTTTATAAATGTGGTAACAGAGGCTCAAGTAGGTTGTGCCTTTCCATGTAAAATGACTTTGACAGGACTACATCAAAGTCTTGTATACTGTATAAATAATGTACTTACTCACTATGTTCACTGACTAAATAAGTGACAACTTCCTCATAGACTCATGTAAGCATCATCACTTAGAATTAGCTTCACAAATGAAAAAATTATTTTAAAACATTTAGTCTACCCCCTTTACTTTTTATTTTTTGATTTTTTTAAAATTTATTTTTAGGGGCTGAAGTGGTGGCTCAGTGGTTACAGTGCTTGCCTGACATGCCTGAGTACACAAGTTCAAACCACAGCACCACATACACAGCAAAGTGTCCGAGCAGTGAAAGCCACATGAAAAACTAAATAAAGTCGATTCTCTCTTTCTCCTCTCTCTCACTGTCCCTCTTAAAAAAATAAAAAATAAAATTTATTTTTATTAGTACATTATAGGTGTACATAATGATGGGATTTGTTTTCACATATTCCTCGATGCACACAATACAGCAATATAATTTGGTCAATATACCCCCCCACCACACCCCTCTATGTCCCCCCTCCTGTCCCCTGATCCCTTGCCTCTCTTCTGGGTCCTGTATTTTTCCTAAAATATCCAAGTACAGTGACATAATTATTGTACCTATGAAGAACATTTTTTATATCTGACTATAGTATATACAGTGACATACTTACAACTGCTTGGAATGTACCTTGTTTTATCTCAGTTCCAATATTTCTCCTTCTCCTCCCTTCTCATCATCCCTTGTTTTTCTTCCATATATATTGACAGTAGGATTGAACATTTACGTTTTTGTAAAGGCCTACAGTATAGCTTGTTCAAATATCTTATGCAGTATCTTGTATCTCATAAATATTAACATATTGCATTTTTGTTCTATGGTTCTAATCTATGAGTTTATCTACCTTTATTTCAAAACGCAGGAAGCAAGCCATGAATTAAAATAATCCACAGAAGATAAAACGAGCAAGACTAGAATTCTGTTTTAGTGAAACTGTGTCTCACTCTTACCCTACATAGGTTGCGGTCCCTGTGCCTCCTGCTGGTACTTGACTATCACTTTTATCCCACAATGAGAGACGAGAGTCATCATGCCCATGCTGTGAGCCAATAGGCAACTTCACAGTGTTTCTTGTGCATTGTTCCAGCCACCTTAGAGAGCTTTGAGGATGCTTCTGATTTTACTCAAGGAATCCAGGCCTCTTGAAACTCCTTGTGGCTTTCTCTCTGGAACCCCTGCCTTCTGGAGTCCATCAACCCTGAAGAGTGCTCTTTCCCCTCCTCTGTACCACAATGGGACAGTCACAATAAGACCCATTGCAAAAGCCTCCTGGCTATCAGGCCAATACAGTGGGAAATCCCAACAGATCCAGCTTGACTAGGCTTTCTCTGATGGTCATGTGAGACATGTACCCCTAATTAAAATGCATCCCATTATTGGCAACCATTTATGGTGATTACCTCTATTCTATTACTTGAGCCATAGTTCACTACAATAAAAATAAGCTTTTCAAGCCAGGCTACTGTCAATTCATGTGCTCTCAATTTCAAGTATCAGACCATAAAACTAAATATTGAAGAATTTGTCCAGTTGTATACTGGTAAATGTTTAACAATTGATTCTCCAGAGAATTAAAAAGCTCTGATTTGCAGTCTTAGCAATTTCCATGGCACATATATCATACCTGCCATGGATAATTACATGCTACCAATGCAGTTACTGAATGCAAAACTGAAAAGAGAAGCATTTCATCAGTTCTCAGCGTAAGAGCTGACTCGGCACATCACATAAGCGATCACCAAATGGGGACTTAACTCATTGGTTGATCAATACATCAACGATCCAAGTCATTCTGTATTTCTCTCCTGCTCTCAGCATACTGGTTATTAATCTCAGACTTGACTCTTCATGAATGCAGATGATAGTCTCAGCCCACACAGCAAGTTTTTGCACAACTGTACCCAAAGACAAAGTTTGCTCCTGACCATCTCTGATTTATTTCTCTCAGCCATTCTACTCTCTGCTTCCCCTGAGGGAAAAGTGAACAGTTTTTTCTTTTTGTTGGAATGTGGTTTTATAAGCTATCAAGATTTTTTATAATTATCTACACTTTTTAAAGGGAGTTCTTAGTACAATTATGAACTAGAAAGATCTGCTTTTGTAGAGGGTAGTCATGTGCCCAATAATTAAATATCATAATTAGCAATAAGATCTCTTCCTAATATCCACTGAGGTTGGTCATTCCCTACTTACTAAGTAAAACAGTTATCTGGAGATTCTTAAACATGTGGTGTGGGTGTGAGTGTGATTGTGTGTGTACATGAGCATGCACACACAAGCACTATGGACTGGATGTCTAAAGATCCCATCCCTTCCACTAATGAGCTGTGTGACATTGGACAGGTCACTTAACCTTTATAACCTTGGTTTCATTTTCTGTGAACATAAGGAATTTTAGGAAATAGTCTTTAAGCCCTTTTCTGCTCTAAAGAGATATGGTTCAAATTAATAGTAATGCCAAAAAATAAAGATTCTGGAGCCCTAGGTAATCTTGGCTAAGCCAATTAACATGTCTAGGTCTCAATTTTTTATTCATAAGTATACCTAGTACAGTGTTGTATGATAGCTCTTGCCTCTACAGATAAATTACATAAGACTGGGTTGAAAAGAAGCATTCACTGAGCAAAAACAGTAATCAAACTCTAAAATATAAAAGCAAGAGCACCAATGATGGGTAGATACTGTCAGAACCTCCAAAGTAGGTCTGAGTCAGGAAAGCAGTAATCAGGTAATGCAGTATGAAATCAGACAGATCTAATCTTTTATAAACCTATTTCCCAGAGATGATACACTTAAGTATTAAAGGATCCAGAAAAGCTTTTTTGAAACAGAAAAATAATTCCATTTGTACATGTAATATAGTCAGTTCATTGCAACCCCAAATTAGAAATGGTTTGATCAAAAAAGGAGATGTTTGGAAATCAGAAGTTAATGTTACATATGGGATTCACTTCCCCAGACAGACTGTCAATGTGTTTTGTCGTTGTGGTTGTTTCTTTCTTTTTCATTTTTTGCCACAATGTATCCAGTGAAGAGTCTAGCACTTTTAAGCCTTAAGTAAGGGAGGTATACATAGGCAAGACTTGAGATAGAAAGGAAATCAAATTTGTCACCAAAGCCATAGTGAAACCAGGGACACTGCAGGCAAATGTAAACTATGGATTTTTGGTAAGTGTTCCATGCTCTTATAACTAATGAACTGGAATATTTCCTGAGCTGACCTGAAGATCCCTTTATCCCCATCACTTGTGCCAAGATTGAGCTGCCAGCTCCTCTTGCCTCCCCTTCGGTACTTGCCCTCATCAGTCATTCAGGTAAGGGGGTGCTTACAAAGTTGAAGCATTTCTGCCCCATCATCCTAAAGCGGCTGTAGGAAAGCAAAGATAATTCTGCACACATTTCCAGAGCCAAGAGTATTACACCCCGTCACATCTCCCCCCAAGAGGAGGGGTCCTGTTTCCTTCTTTCCTGTTTCCTATCCTGTGCATGCTGGGCAGTTATATTCCACTGCAAATGAAGATCCTCTGGGAATTCTTCAGTTGGTGATGATATCTGCTAGAAACAACCAAGGCAATAAAGAAAACTGGGTAATAGTAAATCGAGTTTCTCCTGCAAAGGTCTGTCTGAGTGTAGCTGTGTATAATTCTTCTGTTCTTCCTTAGTCTCTCATAAAAAGAGTGAAATTTTCAAACAGAATTCTCAGTGTGGGTCTATTAATCAACTGAGAATCATGATAGTCATATATTAAACCAGAAAAAAATACACTTTGTTTTGTCTTGCTTTTTTACTTTACTTGTTTTAGAAAAATATCCATAAATTTACTGATCTACTTTCCTGTCTTAGTAAGAGAAATAATGGTCTTTGGTTATAGGAGCTCTTGCTGGTCCCAAGGGCTTGTCCTAAACTTCAGTTGGTACAGTTCTCTGTGCTAAATCTCTGAGAGATGGAGCAGCTGTCTGTCATCTGTACTACTCCTTGGATTTTCTGAGATGACCTGTTTGTGCTATATTTCTCCAAAGAAATTTCTCTCAAGAGATGTACACAGGAATTCCAACTGATCAAGATTTCACTACGCAGCTAGACCTCTCCAAGCTGCAAGTAGAGATCTTTGATTTAGAGAGCACAACTTTATAAACCTTCTCTTTATGCAGCCTTCTTCAATGGTGATTAAACAGAAATGTTTTAGTAAGATTCTTCCGTTCTGTTTTAGCACCAAATCAATACAGTGCAATTCGAGGGCAGCCTTGCTTGTCTTGGTCCTTCCAGAAACTCTTTTCTTGATTTAGGATTGGTAAATAAAAAATGATGTGTCTGCCCTTGCTGTCCAATTAAAGTCACAGGAAGAAAACAGAATCTACTTAGGAATGATGTCTTATTTTAGTGCCTGCCAACTACCAACAGCTTAAAATGTTACTTTCGCAGTGGACACATTTAATTTACAATATGACTTCCTGTTTTTGATGGCAGTGTTTGTGCTGCTTTCATCATCCAAACACCTAAAATGACAAACAGATGAGTCAGAAGTCTGACTTGAAGCCAGATGCAATATGGGTTCCATTTGTCCTTCCTCTCCTTATGCCCACTACCTGGCCCAGTCAGTTCCGATTTGAGCCCCTTTCAATTTAGTCCCTCCTGTTATTCAGCCTGTGATAGCAGCAACTCCCTCTCTCTGCCTCCTGCTCCCATCTCTTATCTGATTGCACTAGCTCAGGGGTTAGTTCTTAGGCCTCCTAAAGTGACCAAGTTGAAGAGATTAGTTTTACAGGTATGTGCACATTTGCCTGTGTGTGTACACATACTAATATTTAGTGGACATTCACCAGTTTCTAATGTACAGCTAAGTACGTTATCTACACTGTCTCATTTAATCTCACAAAGGAGAGTCTTCAGCTAAATGGCAGAGTGTGTGGGCTCTGGCTGGGCCACCTGAGGACCAGATACTATGGATCTGACCTCCCTTTAGGTTTGATTTCAGAGACATGTAATCACTGTCTCAAAATCACCAAAGTTTCCCTTTAATTCTGCCTCCAATGCCTCCTCCTGCAGTCCTCTGACTTGGGAAATTCCACAAAGTCTTATTTCTTGCATTAAAGGCTTCTAGTTGCCTGCTGATAGGAAAATTCCACTGAGAGTATCACCACTTTAAAAAAATTCATTTGTACCCCAATAACATAATTTCTCAATGAAGTATTTTTTAAGGGAGAGAGAAGGTATCAACTTTACTTTTTTTATCTGGCCTTTGTTTCTCTGACACTTCTTTGTGTACGTGGTGCCAGTTCAAACCCGTGTCCTTGCGCATGCCAGGCAAGCGCCATAACTGCTGAGCCACTACTCCAGCACTCAATTAAGTATTATAAAGGGAAGAATAAAATGAGGCCACTGGCCAGAGAGTAGAAGGAAAAATTTCGGAAATGGGGAAAAAAGACTTAGCATACACTACTGAATATTTTGGCTTTGCCCCAATTCTAAATTTGAATGTCACACTCAAAAAATAAAGAAAAATACATTAAGAATCTCCCACTCAATTATTTTACTATGCAGCTGAGATATAACTAAGTCTCTGGTTTATAAAAATAACCATTCATGTACAGAATACAGTTATTTTGAACTTCATAGATTCAATATGCATGATGTATGTGCAGAAATCATTTAAAATTTAAAATACTACCTCTTCTTGATGTCCAAATAACTATTGAGTAAAACTTCTGGGAATACTTAAAATATTTAGGGTTAAATGTAAATATCTGTCCTATTGATCTTTGGGTTATAGAATGCAATTTCTCAAATTCTTACTGTCTACCAGCCAGAAGTGGGTCAAAACGTGTAAATGTGATTATGTGAGGAAATGAGTAAAGAACTTATTTGGCAGCTACCAGGCTGCTGTCAGAGCCTCACTTCATCATCTCCAAGACATCAATTGTGTAATTAGAAACTTTACTGGTCAGTTACATATTCATTAATTCAGCTGACAAATATTTATTGAGCAATTACTATGTACAAGGTAGTGAACATACAGGAGAATAAAGAACAGGTACAATACCTCTTCAAGAAGCCAATGTTCATTTTGCCATCATTAGCCTAGTAAACAAACTTTCTTCATGAAAATTTGAATTGAATAATATGAATAAAAGTGGATTAAGAGGTTATTTTAGGCAAGGAACTCAAAAATATTAGAAATCATCTCTGAAACAGTTCCTTTCTTGCAAAGTGCTAGAGGAGAGAATATGGGCTGACATTGGTCAGTTAAGTGAAGTAATTCTGTTTTGTTTTGTTTTGTTTTTTTTTTATAATTTGAAACCACAAAGGGAAATGGATATATTTGTAAAACTAGAAGCGAAAAATGTTTCCAAATCTGATGAAATCAGTAAGCTTACATTTTAAGAAGCTCCAATCACATCAAACATGAAAAAATTTACAATAAGAAATGAATACATTATGTTTTTAAGGCAAAAGATCTAATATTCTTTTTTTTTTATTTTTGAACAACCTTACAAGATTTTAACAAAACAATATAAAATGTGTATAAAATGTGTAAATATTCTGGATATTGCAAGTAATTCTGTTTTTATAAGAATTAAGCTCCAACACAGAGCTTTGGTGACATTGGCTAGATTAGACAGAGGATTCTTGTCTGCTTCTGATGGGTCAGGGGTCAAAAGACAAAAATCTTTTGAAGCAAAGGAACCCTACTTCATTTATCTTTGCTTAACTTTAAAAACAAAGTCTTAGATCTTACCATGCCAACAAAAGCCACTACCACCAATAACAGAGGAAGGCAGTAAGAAAGCTAAGCTGAATGCCTGAATCAGCCTCTGAGTCTCTAGGTATTGCAAAATGATCCAATCAGAGACCTACAGCATTCCTCCTGGAGGTACGAGGAGGAGGAAATATAAGTGGGAGAAAGAAACGCAGGCCTTAGGCTCACACTAGAATGCAGCATGATGCGTTATTATAGCCTTTCTCAAGGCACCCACAAGGCTTGCTGTCACTCAGGGAGCCCAGACACTTCCAGACAGCAAAGAGGATGTCTCCCAAACATCCTCGCCACCACACTGAAAACATTAATGGGCAACAAAAACCAAAAGTAATATAGAATTGGGCATTAAAAAATTGGCCATCATCTAACCAAAACTCAGAAAGGTGAAGAGATTTCTCCAGAGTCAATGATGAAGTCCCAAAGAGGATATTCCACGAAGTGCTGTTTCCATGGCAATGCCCACTATACCAGAAAGCAGATAGGGTGGGCCCTCTCCAGCAGGCACCAGGAGAGTCTCCTTTGCAGGTAAATGACATGCAGGAGTTGGCTCAGGCTGCAAGATTCTGATGGCTTTATGTGCAATGCATTGGCCAATCCTGAGGTAAAATCTTGGATGAGAATTTGCTAAAGAGGTGACTTCAGACACTGTGTTTCCAATGTCCTAGGTTAAGTCTTCTACAGATGGGTGGGGCGAGTGTATGCTTCCCCCAATGTCTGCTAGGAGTGAACTAAATCAGTCTCATACCCCTTTGGCTTCTCATTGAAGTCAAAACTGAATCCCTGAGTTAAATGGATATCTTGTGGAGGACAGAGATCTCCTTCTGAGATGATTCTCCCATATTCCCATTCTCCAGTCTCCTAGGAGTTCTTCCTACACCCTCCCTTCTATCCCCCTCCCTACACCTCTAAGTATCCTAGGGAGTCATCTCCCTGTTGCATTGAGAATCATACAATTTGAAGTTATTATTAGCTTAGCCATCTAGCATACTGCTTCCCCATGTATTCTAGCTTCCACAGAGGAGAGACACCATTCGGCCCTTGAGTCTCTGAGATTGGGATACTTCACTTAGCATAATTCCTTCCATCTCCATCCATTTGGCTGCAAAAACAGGAGTTCTTCTGGGGGAAACAGCAACAGGGGGAACCCAAGATGGGCATCCATGATAGGGCATTAGCCCTGGATAACTAAGTATATATACAATGGTTCTTGAATGTTTGATAATGTTTACCCCTCAATTGTATCTCTGTATCCATCTAATAAATAAATTTAAAACAACTGAATACCTGAAAGGACGACCAAAGCCAATGAGCCTCTCAAGTGCTTTTTGAATGGAAGAATCCTAAGCTCAGGGAGGTGGAGCTCAGTGGCAATCTCAGGGCCTTAAAAGTTTATATAACCTCATAGTAATCTTGGATGCACAATAAAATAAAAAAAAACTTGATGCCCATTTTGCACACCACATAAATCATATCAAATTCCTGGGGATGGGGTTCAGCCTTCAATATTTTTTTTTTAAAAAGAGAGAAGGACAGTGAGAGAGACAGAGAAAGAGAGAAACAACTTTATTTAGTTTTTCACATGGCCTTAGTTGCTCCAACACTTAGTTGTGTATGTGGTGCTGGGGTTTGAACCGGGTCCTCGTGCTTGCCAGGCAAGCACCGAAATCGCGGAGCCACCGCTCCAGCCCCAGCCTTCAATATTTTTAAAGCCCTAGGTGATTCTATGTAAAGCTAAGGTTCAGAACCATAGGTAATGGACTGTTTTCAATTGGTAAAGCTGTCTAAGCACCACAACTTTGAGTCGAAAAAGGACTCAGGGGCTACTGACACCCATTTTTTATAACATTGTTTTCAAACTCTCTTTTAAAACTTCTGAATTCTTTGAAGGATGACCACAAACAAACCACAACAGAAGTTTGAAGGGTCTAACCCAGGGAAAGTGTGGAAAGGTTCATACCCAAAGAGGTAAAGCATAGACCCTTATTAAAACAAAAACAACAACTATAGTATTACTGTCAGAACCAGCCTGTTCTTAATTTCCACACAGGACTGATCCAATCTCTCTGTGGAACTTTCTGACCGATGGATGCCGAGAATGCAGTGTGTCTATAATTCATAGGCTGGACACCTCTGTAGCCATCAGCTGAGCTGGGCAGTTGCCATTAATGCTTGTGCCTATTGCCCTAGTCAATGTAATTTTATATTTCATAAACTAAAACTAATAAATTTCTCCAAAAGTAAATATAGCCATTTATTCTGCAACAGTATGTTTAGAAAATTTTGATGAGCTCACTAAACAGATGCTATTTACCATATATTATATATTATAAATATATATTTAGTGATATCACCATGATGATATGTATTAATATATGCACATTTATATGATACATATCATATACATTTGTGCTGTGTATGTATAACATGTAATATATGGTCATATACCCCTATAATACTGTTTCAGTCAATGATGTGTTTATATGCCAGTGGTCTCATGAGATTATATTCCCCAAGTCATCTTAGCCATTTTAGTTTGTCTAAACCCACACTATATTGTTTACCCAATGATGAAATCTGCTAACAATCCATTTCTCAAAATGTAGCACTATCACGAAACGATACTGTCTTTATATAGAGAGTGTGTGTGCCTTGTATTATATATATATATCATACATATAGTCATGTGCCATTTATATATCTAGATATCCCTGTACATATATCAAACAACTTTCAATGTTTTAGAAATGTGTGTCAAATCTCAGTGGGAATTTGTAACTAGACTGTTTCTTAAATGTCTTTAAATTCCAGTTTTATTTAAATTTCAGAATCCTAGCAAATATTCTAAGGATGTGGTTATTGCAAGAAAGATAGAAACAGAAGTTTCAATTAGCATGTTCACATTCAGAGGAAAGGCCTTGGCTCTGCATCTGAAGACTGACAGACGAATGTAATTTTATACGCCTTCAGTTAAAATGATTCAGGAGCTCTGCCTCAGTACTCATGACTATCTGTCCAAAAGACCCTGTAAATTAACTGTTACTTGGAATCGTGGATGAGGAAAGCCTTCTGTTTTAGTGGTAGAATAAGCATTAGTCGCTGGCTAAGGATTCTGTCAGAAATCACACTTTCCAGTGAGAGTAAGGGTATTTTCAGTGAGGCTGTGGTCTGAAGGGATGTGCAGAGGGATTAGGAAGACAGGTATGGGATCAGGGTAGCTGGATTTCCAAAGACTTGCCCCTGACTATCTCTGTGATCTTTGGAAAGTCATTTACCCTTGCTGGGTCTCATTCACCTCATCTGTGACATGAGGTTAATTAGATGACCAGGAGGAATAAACAAACATGAGAGGTAGAGAAGGAGTGCGTGACAGGGGTTAACAGCTTAAGCTCACTCTGGAGTCAGAGAACTTAGTTTAAATAAATTCCTGTAACGCCACTTATTAGCTTTGTAACCTTGGGCAGCTTTCTTAATTTTTCTAAGCTCCCATTTCCTCTTCTGTGAAAGCAAGAAAAACCATAATAGCTCTTTATAAGGTTTTGCAGGATTAAATAATATAATACCTATAAAACACTTAGAATACTGCCAGGTTCTTTTTTTTTTTTTTTTTTTCAGGGCTGAGGACCGTACTGCCAGGTTCTTAATGAATACTTGACAAATATCATTTACAAAATATCAAGGACCTAGGCAGTGCTTAGGATATCTAGTAATTAGCAAATGCTATTATTATTCTTTATTATTAACATTATTTTAACTATGCTTGCTTTGGTTTTAAGGATAAAGTACTATATGGTAATTTTGATTGTACTATAGAAATTCAATTTTCTTTGATTTGCCAGCTCCATAGAAGGAAACACTAAGGTCAGGCATCAAGCAGAAGTTTAAATGATTAATAATTACAGTGGCCTTTGGTGGAGACAATCCTATTTTAGCATTTAAGAGAGACATGTTGAGTGATGGCTGAGGAGTTTTTATCTTGCTAAATACCCTGTGATTAAACCCATCACATCTCTGAACTAATTGACAGTAAGGAGAGTCTGATTTAAAACCATGGTTTTATGATAATTGGATGCCAGAGCCTAGAAGAGACATTGGGCAATAATTTCAAGAGAGTTAATATTAAAGTTAGCATTATTGATCTTTAACTATTTTTGAAGTTTGTTAGGCTCCCTAGTATGATCAATTAGACGAGGCTAATTTGTTCTGGTAATTATCTATGCAGGCTTATGAAAGATATGGTTCATAATGGTGAATTTATTGCTAAATGGTTAGATTTTAATATTTTCTTTAGTTCCAGCATGTTTTCCGTATTTGAATGAGGAAGAAGGTTGAGATGTCCCACGAAAATTGATATGTCAGTTATTCCTTATACTATTATCAATTTTTACTTTTACAATTATTTACAATTTTTACAGCTTGAAGACATCTATTAGGTGCAAACCTAATTGTTTTACTCTTCTTGGTGAATTGAATCTTTGTCATTACAAATGACTCCTTTTACTGCAAGGTTGATTTCTGTCCTAAAATAGATTTTTTTCTGATAATTAATATAGACAAAACAGTTTTCTTTGTACTTCACCATTTTAAAAATAAATTTAAAAAATTTTTAACTAAAAATTTGACGTATCCTTGCACTTCAGTTTTGTAACAACATGTTTTGTATTACTTTTTCAGTCCACTCCAAATGGATGTTTGGCTAATTTACATATCTTCCAGTTTATAAAATATTTGAACATGTTTCTACTCCTATAGTTTATTCTCCCACTTTTAAATGTTTTTGCTCATGTCTTATCTTTCTTTATTGAGGTAAATTTGCATAACATAAAATTCATAACTTCTACCATTTTAAACTGTACAATCCAGAGTTGTGCAACATCAACGCTATCTAGTTCCCAAGCATTTGCATCTCATCCAAAGGAAACCACATGCCCATTAAGCAATCACTTCCTATTGCTTCTCATCTCCAGCTTCTGGCACCACTAATCTGCTTTCTGTCTCTATGGATTTGTCTGATCTGGAGGTTTCATATAGATGGAATCATATGATATGTGACCTTTTGTGTCTGGCTACTTTCAGTTATCATAATGTTTCCAATTTCATTCATGCTGTAGTATATATCTGTCAATATTTCATTTCTAGGACTGAATAGCAATACTTCATCATATGTATAAACCACATTTTGTTTATCCATTCATCAGTTGATTGACATTTGTGTTTCCAACTTCATTTATTGTGAATAGGTTTCCTATCAAGCTTCATGTACACGATTTTATTTGAACACCTGTTTTTGATTTATTAGGTATATACATAGGAGTAGAATTGCCAAGTTATATGGTAGTACTATGCTTAATATTTTATGCAAAAGCAAACTGTTTTTCAAAGTTGATATACTATATATATTCTCACCAGTGATGTATAAGAGTTCCAGTTTCCCCATATCTTTATTCACAAAGAAAAATCCATACTTTTTTTTAATAGAAAGATTATACCCTGGGTTTGAGATTGGGATAAACCAAAGAAAAACACAAAAGGAAGGTCTATCTCTCCATATGAATTCTGGGCATTTAAAGCATAACTCTCAAAGCCATAGAATGCATGAGGGATCATACTGGGGTAATGGAAATATTCTATGAGTATTTTATGGTAATGGTTTCCTAGCATGATAAATTGATTAAAAATCATTGATTCTATAGTAAATTTACAGAAATTTATGGTAGATAAATTATACTTAGAAAAAATTCTTCTATAGGAAAATCTGCACCCAGATTTCCTTTTTGTACCAAGATTTAACAGATTTTTCTTAAATAAATAATCCCTGTATTGTTTAAAGACTTTAGGTAATTTTCAGAGTTCTGAATAATTGATTTTTACTTTTTTAAACAAAAACAACATTTTTACTCTTTATTTATAAGGGAATGAATTGGTATTTGTCTCTGCCACATTTTAGGTTCTGGCTCGTCTAGACTCTCTTTTATTTATATTTAAATGTACTAATGCTTGGGGCTGGAGCATGGCTCAGTGGTTATGGCACTTGCCTGGCATGCATCAGAACCCAGGTTTGAACCCCCAACACCATGTATACAACGAAGTGTTGGAGCAATAAAAACCTTTTGGAAAACTAAATAAAATTGATTCTTTCTTTCTCTCTTACTCTCTTCTCTCACTGTCCCTTTCTCTCTTTAAAAAAAATGTACTAATACTGAGGATTTGTGCCCTCATCATCTCTTCTGACCTGCTATGACATTCTTATTTGTTAACTCAGAAATGATTGTCAGAAAAATTCTTTAAATTCCTGTTCAGTTTATAAAAGTTGTGCAAAACCATGTAACAAACAGACCTCATATTGATTCCTTTATCCTTTATGAGCATGATAAGCAATTTTCCCTGCAGCCTTTTCATTAGATTTATTCCCTTGACAATGCAGTTCACATGTTGACTTCAAAAGTAATTGTAGACTGATCAGATCAGAGTATAATTTTGGACCTACATTTACATAAATCATTCACCCACTGTGAAATTTTTTGTGCCAATTAAAAATATATCAAACCACATTAAAATGTGCTAGTAACAAGGTTCCCAAATTGGATTACAAATATACCAATAAAACTCTTTGCCTTACTATTAACAACACTGAATGAAGTTTAAGTACTGCACATTCAATCCTTTATAAATAATAATAAAAGCTCCACTCAGAATTACATCTGTATCTTAGTTTTTTTCTCACATATATTCTTTAGGATTTTTCTCTATATTTGTATTCTTCAGCTTTTCCATTCATTAAAAGTGTTCTTTTGGTCATTCAATTGTTTTTATACTTTAAATTTTGGGTTCATGACCCTTTATCTTAGAATCTTCCCTCTCCTTATTGTTTCTCAGGGTAGATTTTCATTTTGAGTAGAAGATTCAGTTGATATTATCTTCCGGGTCCTGAGTGATAACATCACTGTGCCCTGTCCTATTCCCTGCTAAATGCAGTCTGAGTCATGCAGATTCAGCTACAGTAAACAAAGGAGGAATCACATTTCATGTCCCTACATGTGTTCTCTGAATCATGGTGGTACAGGGGGCCATTTCAGAAGTGCTGATACCATGACCTATGGGATTTGTCTAAAACTGCAACCCTACCCTCAGCTTCCTTATAAATGAAATCAGTAAGCAAAAACCCAATATTATGGGGGAATAAAGATAAGTAAAACAATGTCCTTGGCTTCAAGGACACAGAAGTGTATACAAATTACAATGCTGTGCTTAGTGAGAAAATTAAAGAATAAGAGCTACATTTAGCATATGGGAAGTAAATATGTATATGTTGAAGGGTGTCAGTGTTGGGCTCTGATAGACTTTGAAGTAAGACAAACCTGATGGGGTTCTTACTTAAAAAAAAATGGATATGGTTAATTTGAGCAGAAAAGGAATTTACTGTGTGAGTAGCGATTAGTTCAGACTTGTAAAACTAGAGGGTTAGACTAAAAATATGCGGAAACAAAGGGAGTCAGAAAGCCATGAATGTGGACAACGAGCTTGGTCAGGACACCACTACTACCATTTTAGCTGGATGCTGAGCCTGGCACCACCATCTTTAGGTGGTAAATGTGGTATGCTGGTAAATGTTTGAAAACTGCTTGAAATAAACTGATTTATAATATTTGCAAATTTTTGTGGTGTAAATATTTTCACTGTGAATGACTTTAAGCTACCAATGTGATATCACTGAATTTTGAAATTTGAAAAATCATTCATATCCCAGAACCATCTAGCTCTAATACTGCACTGATGATGTAACTGTCTACCCACAGTGAGACCCTGGATACCATGCACTTGATATCAGAATATGCTCTAAATAGTTATTTCTATGTTCCAAGTTTCAGAAAGAGCATTTTAGATAACATGACAAACAAAATCAGGGTTTTGTCTGTACAGACAAGACAAAGTGACATAATAACATATTCCCAATGTAGGGAAAGAATTCAGCTACTGGATCAGATAAACAAGGAAAAACTTAAAGACAGATGTCTACTATAAATGACTAGGAATTTAATAGCCAGTAAAGTAGGGCCTGGAAATTTAACAACATGCTCCAAACAAACAGACAAAGAAAACATTAAAAGAGAAATTAAAAATACCTAGAGACAAAAATGAAAATATTAAAACTTACATGATACAGCAAAAACAGTTATAAGAGGAAAGAGTACATCAGTGAATGCCTACACCAAAAACTAAAAACAAGATGTCAAAGAAACAACTTAACCTCATACCTCAAGGATCTAGACAAAGGATAAACTAAGTTAAAGAGCAGTAGAAAAAATTAGATAAAAATTAAAACAGAAATAAGTAAAATGTAGGCCAGCAAGGCAGTAGAAAAGATCAACAATACTAAAGTTGGTTCTTTAAAAAAATTAAAATAATTAAACTTTTGGCTAGACTAAAAGAAGATAATTCAAGTAAAATCAGAAATGGAAGATATTGCAAATGATACCACAGAAAAACTAATGATTACAAGAGACTACTATGAACATTATATGCCAATGTATTGGATAAACTAGAAGAATGGATATAGTGCTAGAAACAAGCTATAACAAAACCTACCATGACTAAATGAAGAGAAATAGAAAATCTGAACAAACCAATAATGAGTAAGGAAATTGAATAGATAAATCTCAAATCTCAAATATCCCATAAAACATAAAAGCAAGCCCAGGATCAAATGGCTTCATGGTAGATTTCTACCAAACATTTAAATTCTACCTCAAATTTATACTTTAAGTTCTTTGGAAAATCTTTTAAAAAATTGAATAGAAAGAATACTTCCAAACTCACTTCATGAGGCTAACATTACCCCAATATCAAAGTCAAGCAAGGATGCTACATGAAAGAAAAATTACAGAGCAACGTTCCTGCTGACCATAGATACAAAACCCTCAACAAAATGCCAGCAAACCAAGTTCATCTAATCATTAAAAAGGTCATTTGCCATGATCAAGTGGCATAGATCCCTGGAGTTCAATGATAGCTAAACATACAAAAATCAATCAATGTGACACAATACCTAAACATTATTAAGGACAAAAAATCCTATTAGCATCTCAATAGAGTACCTTAACACAATAAAGGTCACATATAAAAACTGCATCACTAACATCATACACTATGGTGAAAAGTTGAAAACTTTTCTATTAAGAACAGGAATAAAACAAAGAAGGGTGTCCACTTTCAAAAAGGTGATAGTGGATATCCTTGTGTATAAGTTTTAGCTGAAAGAAATATGCCAAATTGTCTCTATTGCTGATAACACCACCTAATATGTAGGAAACCCTAAAGACTACAAAAAATCTGTCAGAACTGGTAAGTTCAGTAAAGTTGCAGGGTACAAAAATTGATGCACAAAAATTGGAGCATTTTTTGTACTAACAAAGAACTATCTGATAAATTTATAAATCAACCCAGTCACAACATCATCAGTAAAAATATTTAGGAGTATTTAAACAAAAGGACATAAAAGATCTGCATATTGAAAACCTTAAAATATTGATAAAAATTATAGATGACAAATGAATGGAAAGATATCCCCTGTTCATGGATTTGAAGAAATAATGTTATTAAAATGTTCATACTACTCCAAGCAATCCACAGAATCAATATAATTCCTATAAAAATTCCAAAATCATTTTTCATGGTAGAATAAAAAATCCTAAATTTGGAAGCGTAAGAATGAAACTGGAACTGTACATCATGTAATAATCAACTCAAAATGAATTAAAAGCTTAAATGGAAGACCTGAAAGTATAAAACTACTATGAGAATTGACCCAAAACCATGGTCTCGGCAAAGATATATTTGGAGATGACTCCAAAAGCACAGGCAACAAAAGCCAAGCTAAATAATGAAAGTACAAAAAAACTTGTGTATGCTAAATGAAATAATTAATGTAGTGAAGAGATACCCAGGGTTTGGGAGAAAATATGTGAACAAACACATCAGCTATGAGATATACATGCAATGCAAATAACTCAATAGGAAAAAAAATAACTTAATCAAATGGGCAAATTACCTAAATGGTCAATATATACAAGAAAAAATTATTATTGTCACTAACCATCAGGCAAATGCAAGGTAAAATCACAGTGACATATCAGCCCTCATCTACTGAATAGCAATTATCAGAAGCAAACAAAGACAACAAATACTGGTGAGCCTGTAGAGAAAAGGGTTTCTACTTATGGTAGAAACGTGAATTAATGCAGCCATTATGGAAATCAGCATATTATCCAACAGTCTAATTTATGGGTATATAATCAAAGGAATTTAAATAAGTATGCCAAAGAGATATCTACATTTTTGTATTTACTACAGCATTTTTCCCCAACAGCTAAGACATGTCCATGATCAAGTGAATGGTATATATACACAATGGAACAGCATTTAGCCTTCAAAGTGTGTGTGTGTGTAGGGGGGGTAAATATCCTGTTATTTGTGACAACATGGACTGAAGAAACTTGAGGACATTTTGCAAAGTGAAATAAGCCCTATATAGAAAAACACCACATGATTTCATGTACATGTGGAATCAAAAAGTTGAGTACATAGAAAAAAAAGAATAATGGTTATAAGGGCTTAGGGGAGGGGTGTAAATGAAGAAAGAAGAGATTTTGAACAAAGGGTATATACCTTCAGTTAGTCAGGCAAAATGAAACTTAATGATACAGAGTGGTGGGGCTGGAGCAGTCACTTGGAGGTTAGGGCACTTGCCTGCCATGCACCAGTACATAAGTTCAAACCCCGCACCATGTACACAGTGAAGTGTCTGAAGAATGAAAGTTACATGAAAAACTAAGTAAAAATTGCTTCTCTCTTTCTCTCTCACTGTCCCCTATTTCTTTAAAAAAAATGATACAGAGTGGTGACCATAATAATAACATAAGGTATATTTCTAACTTGTTTAGATAATTTCAAATATTTTCAGCCACCCAAAATGATAAGTATGTGAGATAATGGATCTTTTAATTAGCGTTTGACATACACATTAAACTGTACCCCATAAATGTTTATAATTATTATTTGACAATGTTATTTGAAAAGAATAAAAAAGATCTATCATACAGAGGAAATTCTAATAGATATATTGAAAGTGAATAAAGGAAACTTTAACAAAAAAAGTACCATTGGTTGGTGAGTTAAACTGGAGATACTTATTTACAACAGTTCAGTAGATTGGAAGTCCAAGCTGGGTGCTAACAAAGAAATTTCTAGCTCTAACTGAATATATTAGAAATGAAGAAAGATCTAAAATCAAAATCCAACTTCCACTTCAGAAAACTAGAAATAGAAGAGCATATTAAACTCATTTAAGTGAAGAAATGAAACAATAAATATTAGAAATTGATAGAACTGAAAACAGAATGATCAAAAGAAAATCAATGAAAACAAAAGATAGTTCTTAGGCCAATAACTCTTGACTAATTCTTTAGCTGTGCAGAAGCTTTTTAGTTTAATGGCATCCCATTTATTTACTCTTGGCTTTAATTATTGTGCTATGGGAGTCTTGTTAAAGAAAGTGGTGCCAACACCTATACGGTGGAGTGCTGATCCTATTTTTTTCTTCAAACAATTGTACAGTAGCTGGTTTAATTTCCAGATCTTTGAACTAGTTTGCTTTGATTCTTGTGCAGAGAGAGATAAATATCCAATTTGAGTTGTCTACATATGGCTGTCCGGTTCATCCAGCACCATTTGTTGAACAGTCTGTCCTTCTTCCACAAAATGCCTTTACCCCCTTTGTCAAATATCATATGGTTAAAGATTTGAGGGTTTGTCTTGGTATATTCTATTCTGTTCCATTGATCTTCTTTTCTCTTTTGTTACCAATACCACGCTGTTTTTGTTACTATAGCCCTGTTACTAATGACTCTTAACAGAAGAAAAAAATGAAAGTCTTAAGAGTAACAACTTGCAGTAAAAAAAAAAAAATAGAATTTAAGAGGTCATGGTAATAATTTTAAGACAGATGGATATTGGATTGAGAAAAGCCTACCTGGCATTCTGTTCAAAAGACACATGATCTCTGCCCTCCACGAAATACCCATTTAACTCAGGAGTTCTTCTGGGGGAAATAGCAACAGGGGGAACCCAAGATGGGCATCCATGATATGGCATTAGCCCTGGATAACTAAGTATATATATACATTGGTTCTTGAATGCTATAATGAATGCTATAATGTTTCCCTCTCAATTGTATCTCTATATCCGTCTAATAAAAAAAAAAGACATACGAAATTTGAATATTGAAATAACAAGGCAGGTGATTGGCTTAGATGGCAACCAGCAGCATAGCTGAATGAAAAATCTCTCCGAGAACGCAGGAGGCCAACTGTGGGAGAAGTGCCTTTCTGTGGAGTAAACAGCAAAATTTCTCCCTAAATTCAGTAATATCCAACTAAGAAGCTTAGTGACACAGAGCCATGGACAAACTAGTGTACAGGAAAACCCAAATAAAAATTCTCGAGCTCCAGCAACCCAGGAGGTGGGCTGGGGATTCAGCCCTGAGGGGAGGAAGCAGAGCACACAAAGAAACTCAGTGTAGTGAGTGCTGGCAGCCTTGGCAGAGGTTAGGCACAGGGCTCAGTGGTGGTGGTGGTGGGAATCAAGGGATGGTATTAATGCATGCAACTTAGATTCCCCTGAATCTGGCTGCACGGAGAAGTGGAGCAGGGATCCAGATCGCCATTTTGAACAGTCCCAGTGGGTGGTACAGGAAACTGCTTTGAGAACAGTGAACCCAGATCTAGATGGGAATAGTGAGCTCAGACCAAAGCAGCTCCGGGTGCCCAGTGTTTTGACTATCTGCCCTGGGGAGCTTGTGGATCTGGCAGACCCTCCCTACTGGTCTGGCAACTCTCATTTAGAGGCTTGCCATCCACTCCACCCCCTAATTTGCAGGTGGAGTACATGATCACAATCCTGCTCAGTACCTAAACAGGCTGAGGGCGGGGGGGACTGACTTGCAGGTCCTGCAGATACTGCCTGGACCTCACAGGCTAGGCAGTGACTAGCTTCAGCCTCAGCAACATATGAACAGAAGGGGCAGCCTGGGACAAGAGCTTTCCTCTACTTTCAGACCCTGAACTCTGTGAACAGAAATGGTCTCATAGGTCCTAGGTGCTCCAAGGAGGACTGGGCTTCCATGACTGCTTCTGATTGCATTTGAAACCTCCACAGACATGGGTCTAGCTGGGCTAGTGTCTCCTTCCTGCCTGCCCCCTGTCCCCCACTGGGGCTGTGACTGCCCCGTGCATCATCTCTTGGGGTTAGTGGGGACCTCAAGACACTCAAGACTGGGGTGACAATGGGTCAGGAGAGATCAGTTCAGGCCTACCACTATCCTTGGAACAGTAAAAGTCCCTTACAGATGCGCCAGGATCCACGAGACTTCCAGCGGCTCCTAGGTCCCTAGCTGAAGTAGGACAAGAGTTTGGGCAGGCAGACAATGAACTATCCAAGAGTGCAAACCAGGTGGCCCTAAAGACTGTTCTCATAGGAAACAGGGAAGGTGAACATTTGCAATCCCTCTACAGGAGAAAATTACTGAGAGGCCTCCTGGGAATCTGACTCTCAGCTGAGATCACCAAAATTCAATCTCTCCAACAAACTAAACTGGGAAGTGACTCCACCTAGAAGTCACATATGAACACATTCCCCCACTGTATATTTTGACCTCCATGGTTATAATTCATAACCTTTACAGCTCCTTTTGTGTGTGTGTGTTCTTGGAATTGGTGTTCCTAGATGTATGTATTTTTTGTTTGTTGGTTTGCTGCTTTGTTTGTTTTACTCTTGCTGTGTGTTGTTTTATCTGTCTGTGCTGTGTCCATGTTGCTGGGGTGCAATCTGTGGATGTCTGCAATATTGCAAACTAGTGCTCCATTTCTTTGGCCTGAAAATTCCCCTAGTCTCTACTACTCCCTTCTTTCCTTTACTCTGTTAATTCCTAAACCATATTCTGATCTCTCTCATCCTCCCTCAAAGTCATACCCCACTTTCATCCCAATTCTATCTTTATCTTATTTTTAGAAGAAAAGCATATATCATCTACATTACCTTGCAGCTCTATCTCCTAATTCACAAGTTCCACACTAACTTCATACCTCATTCCCTTTTCTCTCTAGACCTTGCTTTCCTCATCTACAGAGGTTTTGGTAAACAGAAGTAGACACCATACTGGAAAATAGGTGTTTGTTTGCTAACCAAGTATACTCTGAGAACTCTCATGGAAGAAAACTGCTAATCTGATTTTTCCTACAGATGCTAATCAACACTGTAATATCTACAGTTGGCAGTGTCTGTTGTATGCATTGGCTGCACTTATTGAGTCCAACCCCCTATCTCCTGAGGTACTGGAATATGTAAATGTCCACAATAATTCACAGATTGGGGAGCCAGCCATTGAACTGTACTACCCAAATTGTACACCAGCACAACTAAGCATAGAGATAAAAACTTCAATCCCATCAACAAAGCTTCCAAGAGAATTATTCAATGATGGACCTCAAGCCACACTTCCAGTAGTTGAAAATGAGGAAAAAGGGAAACTATCCTTCACCTCAACCCTACCGCTCTCCATCCAAGGAGTCCATGGTTGGGATCCTATATGAAAACATAGAAAAGTATCAAAAATCTGATCAGTAAATCAATCAAAGAAATTAAAGAAGACATAAGGAAGGATATAAGAGAACAATTTCAGGAGCTGAGAGGCACTTTGATAAAGAGCTAGATATTCTGAAAAGAGACATAGATCTCTTAGAATTGAAAAACACAGCCAAACAAATTAAAAGCTCATTGGAAGATACTAATACCAGAGTACACTCAGTAGACAAGAGAACCTCAGTTCTTGAAGAATGAACACCAAACAATGAAGACAGACTGAGAAACATTGAGTGCAAGGAGGACAGACAAGAAAAGAAGCATGGTCAGAACTTACAAGTAGTATTTTATGAGATGAGAAGAAATAGGAATTGAGATTGAAAAAAAACATTGAGCAACAAACAAGGGGCATGAAGAATTTTTCTAAGTGAGTTTGCCAAGGAGAATTTTCCCCATATCAGAATTGATTCAGAAAATCAAATTCAGGACACATATAGGACACCAAACAGACCTAACCAAATGAGAAACTCACCAAGACACATCACATATAAAATGAATAATAGAGAAATCAAGGAAAGAATCCTAAAAACAGCAAGGGAAACACACCAAATCAGGGGCTGGAGTGGTGGCTCAGCAGTTATGGCGCCTGCCTGGCATGTGTGAGGATTCAGGTTCAAACCCCAGCACCATGTATACAACGAAGTTTTGGAAAAATGAAAATCATATGAAAATTAAATAAAATTGATTCTCTCTTTCTCTCACAGTCCCTCTGTCTTAAAAAAAAAAAAAAGGAAGGAAGGAAAAGAAAAGAAACACACCAAATCACATTCAGAGGAAGACCAATAAGGATTACTGTGGATTTCTCAGATCAGACAATAAAGGCCAGGAATGCATGGGATGATATTATCAAATATTGAAATAAAACAATTTTCAACCAAAGACACTATACCCTGCAAAACTCAGCTTTAAATGTGATGGGGAAATTAAGTACTTCCATGATAAATTCAAGCTAGCTAAACACATGAAGAAAAAGCATGCACTACAGAAAATTCTCAAGGACATACTTCATTCAGAGGAATAAGCAAACAACTTCCAAAGTCCATAAAGAGAAGAAAGCTAATTAATCACATAACTCACTAAAAGATATCCAAGATGGTGCAAAACACAGCAATAGTCACAACACCAGGGAACCAGAATCACACATCTATTCTAACTCTGAATGTGAATGGACTCAATGCCCCAATCAAAAGACATAGAATGGATAACTGAATCAAAAAACAAAATAAAATAATATGCTGTCTACAGGAGATATACCTCACAGTCAAAAATAGACACAAATTGAAGGTGAAAGGTTGGCAAAAAGTCTACCAGGCTTGTGACCTGAGAAAGTTAGCTGGCATTGTGATCCTTATATCTGAAAAAATTAATTTTGACCAAAAATTAGTCAGAAAGGACAAAGAAGGTCACTATATCATAGTAAAAGGCACAATACATCAAGAAGACATAACAGTAGTTAACATTTATGCCCCCAATTACAACCCTCTCAAATACATGGAAAAAGTACTAAAGGACATTAAAACCTTTATCGATCTCAACAAAACAATACTGGGGGACTTTAATATACCACTATCAACAATAGACAGATCATCAAAGTAAAAATTCAAAAAAGAAATCTCTAGCCTAAACAACTCTATAAATCAACTGGACTTAACAGAATTTACAGAATATTCCTTCCCAAATCGGCAGAGTGTACCTTCTTCTCAGCAGCTCAGAGATTCTTCTCCAAAATAGACCACATCCTAGTCCACAAAGCTAATCTTAACAAATACAAAATAGTTGCTATAGTCCCATATATCCTGTCACCACAATGCTATGATGTTAGCAATTAAAAGCAAGAAAAACAAGAGAAACTCCTCCAATAATTGGAAATTGAATAATACCCTTTTAAATGAAGAGTGGATAAAAGAGATAATGAGAACTGAAATCAAGAAATTCTTGGAAATGAATGAGAATGATGAAAAAAATATTGAAATCTCTGGGATAGTATGAAAGCATTCTTAACAGGTAAATTTATAGCCTTGATTGCCTTCATCAAAAATCAGGAATGAGCCCAAATAAATAGCCTTATGCTTCAACTCAAATCCTGACAAAAAGAGGAACAATCCAATCCCAAACCTAACAGAAGACAGGAAATAACTAAGATCAGAGCTGAAATCAATGAAATTTAGAACAATAAAATTCAAAGTATCAACAAAACAAGGAGTTGGTTCTTTGAAAAAATAAATAAGATCAACAGACTCCTTGCCAACCTTACCAAAAGGAAGAATGAAGTGAAGCAAATCAACAAAATCAAAGATGAAAATAGAGATATCACCACTGACTCAACCAAAATCCAGATTATTAGAACTTATTTTGGAAGGATATACTCCTCCAAGTTTGATAATCTGGAAGAAATGGACAAATATCTTGCTACATGTGACATCCAAAATTAACATGGGAGGACATTGAAATTCTAAACCAATCAACCTCAGATAGCAAAACTGAAACAGCAATCAAAGGCTTTCCAAAAAAGAAAAGCCTAGGACATGATGGATTCTCAGAATAGTTCTACCAGACCTTTACAGTTTTTCCATTAAATTGAAAGGGTTGGAAACCTCCCAAACACTTTTTATGAAGTAAATATAATCCTGATACAAAAAGCCAACAAAGACACATCAAGAAAAGAAAAACTACCAATTTCCCTGAAGAACATAGATGCAAAACTCCTTAGAAAAATTCTAGCTATCTGGATCCAAAAATACATCAAAAAGATAATATATCTTGATCAAGTGGGTTTCATTCCAGGAATGCAGGGCTGGTTCAACATACACAAATCAATGAATGTAATTTACTACTTAAACAGAATTAAAAATAAAAATCATATAATCATATCAATTGACAAAGAAAAGGCCTTTGATAAAATTCAGTACCCATTTATGCTCAAAACTCTAGAGGAAATAGGGATCAAAGGAAGATACTTTAATTTTGTAATAGCCATTTAGGACAGTCCTATAGCCAACATTATGCTTAAAGGAGAGAGACTGAAAGCATTCCCACTGAATTCAGGAACAAGACAAGGGTGTCCACTTTCACCACTCTTATTCAATATAGTCCCTGAAATCCTATCCAGAGCTATCAGACAAGAGAAGGAAATCAAAGGAATTCAAATAGGAGAAGAGGTAGTCAAGTTGTCTCTATTTGTGGATGACATAAGCCTCTACCTAGAAGACCCTATAAGCTCAACCAGAAGACTTCTGGAGCTTATAAATGACTTCAGCAAAGTGGCTGGTTATAAGATTAACACCAATAAATCAGCTTTCCTACACTCCAGCAACAAGGACACTGAAGAAGAAATTAGGAAATCTGTCCCTTTCACCATCTCCTCTAAAAAAACCAAAATACTTGGGCATAAATCTTACAAAGAATATTAAAGACCTCTACAATGAAAACTACTGAACATTAAAAAGAGAAATTGCAGAAGACCTTAATAGTTGGAAAAACATTCCATGTTCTTGGTTAGGTAGAATCAATATAATCAAAATGGCCAATCTACTGAAAGCCATATATAGATTCAATGCAACCCTCATCAAGATACCAATGACATTCTTCATGGATATAGAAAAAGTAATTCTCAAATTTGTATGGAATAACAGAAGGCCCACAATAGCCAAAACACTACTAAGGAAGAAAGAGGAAGCAGGAGGTGTCACAATTCCTGACCTGAAATTATACCATAGGGCTATAGTAACAAAAACAGTGTGGTATTGGTATCAAAGCAGAAATGAAGACCAGTGGAACAGAATAGAATATACAGAGACGAACTCTCAAATCTTTAGCCATGTGATATTTGACCAAGGGGGCAAAAGCATAGTGTGAAAGAAGGACAGCCTGTTCAACAAATGATGCTGGATGAAGTGGACAGCCATACACAGACAACTGAAATTGAATCCTTACCTCGCACCCTGCACAAGAATCAAAGCGAAATGGATCTGGAAATTAATTGCCTGAGGAAAAAATAGGATCAACACTCCATGACATAAGTGTCAACACCACCTTCTTTAACATGACCATAGCGCAAGAATTAAAGCCAAGAATAAATGAGTGAGATGCCATTAAACTAAAAAGCTTCTGCATAGCTAAAGAATTAGTCAAGAGTGTCAAGACAGAAACTACAGAATGGGAAAAAATCTTTGCCTGCTACACCTCGGATAGAGGGCTAATGTCCAGAATATACAAATAACTAAAAAAACTGAGCGCCAAACCTACAAATAATCCAACAAATGGGCTAGTGAACTAAACGGAAACTTCTCAATGGAGGAAGTCCAAAAAGAAAAGCTCATAAATATATGAGAAAGTGTTCTACTTCACTAGCAATCACAGAAATGCAAATTAAAACTCCATTCAGATTCCATCTCACTCCTGTCAAGTGGCAAAAATGAAGATTCCAAAAAATTAACATGCTGGAGGGGTTCTTGGAAGAACCAAACACTATCACATTGTTGGTGGGACTACAATCTTGTACAGCCACTCTGGAAAGCAGTGTGGAGATTCCTCAAAAAAACTAGGTTTGGATCCATCTTATGACCCAGCTATCCCACTCCTGGGTATTTTCCCAAAAGAGCTAGAATTGGCATACTACAGAGATCAATGTTTATAGCAGCTCAATTTACTATAGCTAAACTATGGAACCAACCCAGATGCCCCTCACTGGATGAGTGGATCCAAAAGTTGTGGTACATATATACAATGGAATTCTATTCTGCTATTAGAACGAAATCATGGCATTTGCCACCAAATGGATGGAGATGGAAAAAATTATGCTGAGTGAAATATCCCAAACTCAGAGACTCAAGGGTCAAATGTTTTATCTCGTATGTGGAAGCTAGAATACAATCGGAAACAGACTGAAAGTTTGCTAAACTAATAATATCCTCAACATGGATGAATTTTTGCAAGAGCATGGGGAACCATGGCTATGACCCTGAGGGTGCAGGGATGATGGCAGGGAGGGGAGGGAGGGATTAGGGGGATATCAAGGCAGCTGGAGGGAGGGAGTAAGGGGGTTATCAATGCAATGGAAACCTTCGACTTCCATGAGAAGCCCAACTAACATACGGATAAAGTAGGGGAAACATGGGATCAGGAAGAACTCAAAGGGAGGAGATCATAAACTGGCATCAGCCTTGGCTTACTTTGTCAACATCCATGTGTTCATGAATGTGTAACAATGATTCCCTCCAATATGTAAGGCTATGTTGAACAAATAAAAAAAATAAGGTAATTGCAATAATGGAATTCTTGCTGCTATAACCAAAAATTGAATACAAACTGTGTTTAAAAAGAAAACAAAAAGAAATAAATAAGGCACTATAAAAAAAATTAGAGAATTTGTCCTTCACAAGGCAGAAAACTGGAATGGCCCTCGCTTTTGTTGTGGGTGTTTCATTGTGAAGAGTTTAGAATACTCTCCACCTTGCTCATCCTACGGTATTCCTATTGTCAACAATCTTTAAAATTGTGTTCATTATTAAATACATCATGTATGCCATATTCCTATATAAATATGCATATCTCTATAATTCATAGTTTGAAGAAAACAATAAAAATAAAGTAAATACCAGTATGAAGCTAAGACACCAAGCCACAATTCTAAAAACACATCCAACCCCTATATTCCACTTCCTCTGAAAGGAGGTGGAATTACTCTTATCTGAGGAGCAGAGATGGGGAAGCCTGGGTGACTCTGAATGGAGGGACACTGCATAGAGGTACTGATTCTGTGTCACTTCTGACCTACTGTGCCCAAGGAGTCTGGCAATCTGGGGAAGTATTTAGATCTTTCCATCTTTGTTCCATATGCAACATTAGCTAAGTAAAATGGGTGTTGTCATATTTATTTAAAATTATGTCAATAAAGGAAAGGAAAATAACTCAATAAATAATAAGCTGTGTGATATATGGTTGCTAAGTAAATTTATGTAATTTTTTCCCCTCACAATGCATTTTTTTGGGAAAAAGATTCCAGTGAATATAAATGTAACTGTAAAAAATATTTACATTTACCTTAGGAAGGTTAGCTATTTATATATATATATGTATATGCATATACATATACATATACATATATATATATATATTGTAAAGAGCAGCCACAATATGTCTTTAATTAGTTTGATGCAAGACCAGTCTGATAAAGGTGAATAGCAAAAAATAGCATTAGAAGAAAAGGTTCAAATTTTTTTTTCATATTTTTATAATTTTAATGCAGCTAAAAATTTGTTAGTCAAATAGTACTGTTTGATTGCTACAGTTTCATAAAATTCATCCTCTTGTTTGACTTTTAAACTTGTGTAGTCCTGCACCCTCATATGCTATTATGAAACTGCTTGTGTCATTATTCAATGTTGCTATGAAGTGACATTTACAAAAGATCAGGAGCAATGATATTCAGGGCTGATGATGCTAAAGAAACAGGTAAGTGTTTCCACAGCCTGCTAGAAAGATGTCCACACAATACATTTTGTAAAGGAAAGAATTACCTTGTAAAGACTGTTTTAAATTTATACAGTGGCAGTGGCTGATTTCACAGGTTTTTTTTAAACAACAAAAGAG
Source organism: Aplodontia rufa (assembly GCA_004027875.1). NCBI lineage: Eukaryota > Metazoa > Chordata > Mammalia > Rodentia > Aplodontiidae > Aplodontia > Aplodontia rufa. The sequence goes on from PVKS010010195.1 coordinate 36,142, forward strand.
AAACTTCACTGAAAATCTCAAATTATGCATTTCTACAAAACATAAGGAAAGTTGATTTTAATTATTTTGCAAAAGAAGGAATAAGAAAAACCCTATAGTGTTCACTCCTTTTAGCAGATGTCAATTTTGTAGAGGAGATAAGAAACACATGTGTAGAAAAAGTTAGAGAATACAAATAATGGTGGGTACTTTAATGCTGACTGAGAGAGTTTGTGAATACTGTACCAACCAGAAAAAAGCAGATCACCGAGCACAGTAATGGCTAGTGAAGTGATTCTTCAAATGATCCTTAAAGGATGAACATGATTTAAAAGGATGTGGGCGGGGGGGTTTAAGAAGGACATTGCAGATTGAAAGAATACCTTAATAAGCATATAAAAGTTGGGTTATTTGTGGAAAATAAAATAGAGAAATAATTTAACTATATAAAGTCACACATTTAGACTAATGATAATCTCAAAGTTAGAAGAGACAGCTTTCTTTTAGCTTAATCCTTACTGTGCTCACAAGTCCCCCCATAGCATCCTTAGCAAGTGGCCAGGCAATCTTTAATGCCGTCTCTTGCTTCACTGAACAACTTTGGCTATTAGAAAATTGTTCCTTGCATGGTATCTAAATCTAGCCCCATAATTGCTACTCACTGATCTTATTCCATTTTCCAGAAGTAAGTCTTTTCAAAAATGCCCACAAATCCTTCAGAGGCTATCATACAAATACCTATTATGCCTCTACCATCTTCTCTCTGTGGGGAATTAAGTATCAGAGAGAATGTAGAGCTGATCTTTAACCTGTTTTAAAGAAAACAGTCAAAAGTAGATGTATGAAATAAATGCAAAGAATTGGGATTGTGTGCACAGCACAATAATGACTAGCAAATGATGTAAAATTATTCAAAAAAAATCTAAAAGGGTCTACTAGCACTTCCCTGAAAGGGACTACGGGAGACAATTACAATAAACACTCTTCTAAGAACTCAGAGGTCAGAAACATTTTTTCTTTCTCCTTTCCTCTCCCCTTATCTTCATTTATAAAGAAGGTTTAGAAATCACAAAATTCTCCAGAGTAAAAATGCCGATTGCAAATGAATAAGACTTTGACTTTCAGTTCTCCATGAACATAGGTTCCCTGATGAATGAATGAACCCTATACCTATTTCAAATCCTTTTTTTTTTTTTTGCCAAAAATTTTCACCTTTGTCTCCCATAAATCTGAAAAATCTGATGACTATTGAAATTCATTTGCAGGAATTAATTTTTCCTTCTTCTCTGCAATACTTTCCCAACTGAAAATGATAATGAACTGGGAAACCACAGAAGGCAGACAGTGAGGGATATAAGGGAAGGGAGGTCAAACAAATAACAGTCAAGACTGTGCCTTGTGGAATCTGTGAGTATGGTCCCTTCTGGTATCCTCATGGACCCTGACCCTTTTCATCATTTGCCATGGCCCATGAGATTCTCCATATGCCTCCTCTGATTTAAGGTCAAACTGGTGGCCTTTAGCTTATACAAATCTAGACACTAGACTAAAAGCTGTTTTCCATATGCTTGGAATCCAAAGCCTAAGATTAGTCATATAACCATGACAGACTTGGTCCTCAAATGCTCAAAAAGTAGAGTCAGAGGAGGAAATGAAAAATCTACAACACAGACCACTATTTCTTAAAAAAAATCCATAAGAATATGTGATATAATGAATTCCTTAAGTCATGTCAGTGAGAGGGTATGATAAAGCCACTTTAATAGCAAGAATACAAAGACTGCTGGGCCACTAGCACACCGACAGGACTCCAAGGGAGGTTTCCCGTGTACTTGCAGACTGATACACTCTGTTTCTGCTTCCCCACACTGGACTGTCTGCACCTTCTCAGTTGTCCCAGCAAGGACAGTCCCTTCATGTCGCTCATTCTCTCAGAAGAAAAGCGTCTTAACCATCAGATGTGGGTCTAGAGAACAAAGCTAAGATAGAAGCTGATTGTCAGAAATTAAGCCGTCCTCAGATGCATATACCCAACTGATAAGCAAGGCCCTTGTATTGGTTTCCTGTAGCCACTCTAAGAATTTATGGCTAACTTTGTAGCTATAAAAATAACACAGAATTTATGACGATAGTTCCAGCGGTCAGAAGTCTAACCTGGGCTAAGATGAATGTGTCAGCAGGACTGGTTCCTTCTCAAGGATCCAGGGAACAATCTGTGGCTTGTCTCTTCCACCTTTGAGGCTGTGAGCATTCTTTCGATTGGTGATTGTCTGCCTTACTCCAACATCTGCTCATTATCATAATGCTTTTCCTCATCTGAAGTCAAATCACCCTCTATCTCTTACAAGGACCATTGTGATCATATTCAGGGCCTACTCTTATAACCAGGATAATCTCCCATTTCAAATTAATTCTCATATATGTGCAATCCCTTTAACTATATATGGTAACATTCCCAGATTTCAGGGATTAGAATGTGGACATCTTTGGGCATCATTTTTCAGCTTATCACTGCTCTCTCAGAGGATTAAGCTTAAAGTGTTAGTTCATTCTTCAGGATGAGTTCTATGCCAAAGTCCTAAACCTACCCAGGGGACACAGCCTTGACTTGAAGTGAGAGCAGGCTGGTACTGACTTTAGCAAGGCATTTTCTCAATACCTCTTCATTCAACAAAAACCAATAAGCAAATGTCATTATCTTGTTATATAGCTGAAGAAATCTCTCTCTCCCTCAAGAGGTAGAAATGCTGTGCTTAAGTCCACCAGGAAGGGACAAACCAGCCCTGGAGTTCAGAGCCCTGTCTCATCATTCTAAAGCACCTCTGAGAATTGGAAAGATTGCATCCTCACCTTGTCCCATCCTCCAACTTCCACTTTGGATGGAGAAAACCCTAACCACATTTTTCCTTTTTTTGCCATGTCCTATACTGAGGTCTTTGGCTGCAGGAGAAAGTCCAATGTGTAATCCTTTAGACAAGTACAAGATTTTGCGTTGCAGGCCTCATTAGGGGAGGCTGCCATCCTGAAACCACACTTGGTACACAACCAACATGTTGCACTTTTATAGACAGAGTTGCTGTCAAAGTCTCAGCCTCCAGCCTGCACCCACCCTCAGCCAGCCAAGCTCATCTAGGCCTATCTGCGTTCCTAACCTAGGTCTCTCCTGGATTAGAGACCTCCTGAATGGGACCTTGGATTTTCTCCCCTGTGACTCAGTACCTTGCTAATCCTAACCCACTACACTCTTCTCCAGCTCAAGGGTCCATAAAAGGAAAAAGCCTTCTGGTTGGGACTCTGCAGCAGTAAGGTGATTCATCCCATCTGCATCGCATCCATTTGAGCCTTGCTCTGTGCTGTTTCTGGGAGGAAAGGGGAACACTGGGGAGCTGGCACCTCATCATCTCTTGCCGGCACTATTGCATGAAGCACACAGAGAACACTTGAGTGTTCTTTTCAGTGTGACTCACTGTCCTAAATGGCCACCTTGATACCTGCTTGCTCCACACACTCAGTGCCTACCCACTTTTCAAATCACAATCCAATTCCCATAAGATGCACTTCCTCTCCACACTCCTCTATTACTTAAGGTTTGACCCCTGCAGTTTATTGCTCCCTTGTACTATTTTATGTGGTTTCTATTTTTTGAAGAATTTAGTCTTACTTCTCTAAAGTTTTTTTTTACCAATATAACCCATACAACCAATGTCTTTAATAGCAATTAAAAAATACTTGTTTGTACAGTAAACTTACAAGCATTGACTAGAGAATAATAGTTTATGATATCATTAGTTGGGAAGCTTAAAGGATTGGGACACAGATTCTCTACAATCACAGTGTGGTGGTCACTTAGAGATATACTGAAGACCAGAAAAATAATTATCAACTGAGACCTACTTACCTTCTCCCTAAGTTCCTACTAGGATGTTATTTCATTTTAAGAAAGAAAAATACTTCTGTTTTACCTTTTTCCCTAAGGTGCCTGCTGCATACATAACAGAGCAGGCTATTCAATGCCTGAGAGAAACGGATTTATAGGAAAAGAACAATCTTTACTAGATCCAAATCCTGGAGCTGGTATCTGAACTTATCAGAAAGTGACTTGATGCATTAAGGATTAACATACTTTCCAAAGGTCTTATTGTGTGTGTGTCTGTCTCCATCCCCCATTATATGTTTTAAATATATGTGTGTGTGTGTGTGTATGTGTGTGTGTATAGTAAATAACCTTTCCAAATTCTTCTGTTATTTGCACCATCAAATATTTGAGTAATAATTATTCATATTCACCTTTTTCCTCAATAATTTGTCATAATTTCTCACATTTGTATGGTTCTTCAAACTCTCAAAATGTCTTCACATATACAATTTTTTAATGTATTATAGCACTTGGGATTCAAGAATAAAAATGAGGTGGATGGTCAAAAGCCCTCTGTTGTGGGTAGAATAAGTGAGGTTTTTATATTCCGTTTTACATATGAGAGTAGTGAGGCTCTGAGAGCTAGATTTTTCCAGGGGCATGGATCCAGTAAATGCAGAACTACCATTGAATTTCCTGGATTCCTGGTTCCTAATACATACAATGATATTCCAATTCATAAGACTAATTTTGAAATAGGAAATTATTAATTATAAAACAAGTATTTTAAGTGTTATATTTTAAGCATGATTAATTTCTCAAAAGAAGGAATTCATTTTGTAGAATATATTAAGTAATAACACTTAACCCAAAGATGAGCTATTTGATAAATCTATCCATCTTTGTATTGCATTTGTGGACAACTATATATGACAAAGATTAATATTTCTAATAATCTCTGTAGCATTGCTTTAAAAAATGAAACTGTCAGTCTTACTATTTTTCATATGAGTCAAAATTTTATTTTTTCTACCATCCTTATCTTTTACATTATCAATAGCTCCCTATTCCTTCATCTTTTGGCTTAGATGAGTGCCCTATTCCTTTCCTTAAAGCAAAATAATTTTAGTTGTAAGGTAAATTTATCTACCCAAATTATCTCTCCACATCTTGCTTTATCACCCTGTAGAAGGAAAAATAATACATTTTCAATCATGGAAATTTTGCTAGAAGTACTTTGCTATCTAGGCATTTCTTTTCTAGCTACAAAAATTTACAATGAAATAAAAACATCACGTATTTTTAGTTGTACACTGTTAACAGTCAGGATCTAAAAACGACCCCCGAAAGTTCATGTTAGGCAAGGTAACCATGTTCACAGGTGAACAGACAGGATTATGAGAGCTATAACTTCATCAGTGGATTAATCCATTTGAGGGATTAATAATTTGAAAGCACTACTGGGTGGTAACTGTAGGCAGGTAGGATATATGGATGGAGAAGGCAGATCTCTGGGGATATGCCCTTGGACTCTTATCTTCTCCCTTGCTTCTCTTTCTCACTCTCTGCTTTCCTGCTGCCAGGAGCCAGGTAGCTTTCCTCTGCCATGCCTTTTCACCATGACGTTTTGCCTCTCCTTGTGCCCAGGGCAATGGAATCTGCCCACCCTGTGTTGAATCTCAGAAGCCATGAACCCAAAATAAACTTTCCTCCTTTCAGTTGTTCTCATCAGGTATTTTGGTCACAGCAACAAAAAACTGACTAACATATCCTAAAACTCTAAGGTATTTATTTCTTATACTATGCAATGAGACATGGAAACAGGCAGTAAACAATTGTGCATTTAGTTACCCCAGAGAGTGTAGTCCAGTGAGAATCCAGTGCTCAATGCTAAGGCAACCTCAATCACCTTCCTAGGATGGTTTTTTTTTTTTTTTTTAATGTTTTTCCTTCTACCACCTCATCTAAACATAAATAATGACAACATTTTGTGTGGGTTTATGCTTCCTCCACATTTTTTAAACTACTGTCCATCATCTTCAGTAGCCTTGTTCACAGCTTTAGGACCATGAATTGAATACCTCAATATAAGCCATCTGTATAACCCCTGAACCTTATTTTCTTGACCTATGAAAGGAACCACAGATCACTCCCCAAAAAGTTCCACTTTATCTCTGGCACTTATTATTTGCCTCTGCTTGGTTTGAATTTAGTAGAACTTTGGTCTGATTTTTGTGAATTACTGTCCATTGCCACTCAATAACATACTTCCCTTCACTGATGATGAACCAAAAGCATTAAAGAATCCAAAGAACACATGTGGCTAAAATGTTTTGTAACACTAAAGACTTCAGGCTGGGGTCCAGAATACAGGTTTACTCATAGAGCAATTCCTTAAATCCCTGCTGACTCTGTGATGGCCTTTACAGGAATGGCAGTTAAGACCTCTGGGACTTTGCAAAGTTGTGCTTCTGTTGTCTCTGTTTTGGTCTACTTCATATGTTAAATTGCCTTAAAAGGAAGTCTTTTGTACCTCAGAGACTGTAGCCCTTAAGACCCTGTACACATTACCTTCGCTCATAATTCAGCTTCGTGGGAGGAGCCTTGTGACAAGTTTCCTTACCTAGTATAATATAAATAGCATGGAGAATTAAATACCAAAGGGGTACTCTCATTTAGAGGAAAGGCAACCTGTTTTATCTTATTACAAAGCAGTAAGCACATGAAATAAATTTGATAAGGATCATGTATCTTTTATCCTGTGGTGACTAATGCAATAGCCTTCTGAGACTATGAATAGTGACATGCTGCCTAGCACAGACTTGAGTATTTTTTTTTTTTAGTCTTTTAAAAAATATTACTACCTCCACTTTACAGTTCAAACTCAACATTAACCAACATATACCAGTCTGATTTCAAAGGCCAAGTTCTTAGACACTGTATTGTTCTGGTTCCCCAAGAAGAATGGAATTTATCAACGTTACCTCCTGCTTGGTTGCCTTCAACCAAACCATCAATTGCAAGCCACAACTGTCGTAACTCAAGAGCATTGCTCCTATCCATCTTTTGCATATTCCACTGCTGGCTATAACCACAGTTTTCATTATTCTGCCCTGGACAACTCAACAACTTCCTAAATGATCTTCCTACTGTCTAAATCACTTCCTCCAATCCATTTATGCACAACTGCCAGATTTATTCTCCTGTAGTTCTTATAATACTACTCTATTTAAAAACACAGCTTAAAAGACAATTTTTCTATGTCTGCAAGTAATCACTGGTATTTTTTTAAAGAGAAGAACAGAGAGAGAGAGAGAGAGATAATGAATGAATATCAACTTTATTTAGTTTTTCATGTGGACTTTGTTGCTTTGACACTGTTGCATATGTAGTGCTGGGGTTTGAACCTGCATACTCACACATGCTAGGCAAGCACCTTAACCGCCGAGCCACTGCTTCAGCCCCAGCACTGGTATATTTTTTAAGGCTTGTAAAAACTAGTTATATTTGACATTTAAAACATTAATGTTTAGGTGAGTAAACATTCATTTTCAACCCTTAAGTTCCCTAATAACCTAGTAAGGAGAGCAACTAGAGCATTGTATGGATTAGAAAGTAGTAACTCATGGACTGTATCTACTATGATTTTCTTCAGTACCATATTTAAATATTAATTAGCATTTAGTATTAAATACATTTATATTTTAAATCTACTAACAGAACAAGTACTGTCAGATAGTGTTAAGTGTTTTGAATGTAAAATATAATTAGTTGGTTCTTACTGTAACTGTTAAAACAGTTTCCCAGTGGAGAGGGAAAAAAATACTCTTAATACTTACAATACTGTTACAAAGTACTATTTAAAAATAATTTTATTTTTAAAGAAATCAAAATACTTGTGGAGTATCAAAAATAATAAAGTCAAATTTTGAACTAGGTGTGTGATATCAGTTAATATGTGAAGCTTCAATACAATTCAATGGACCACTTTTTTCTACTGCTGAGGATTGCTTACTAGATAGCTTTCCTTCAGAATGAAGGAATTTCTATACTATTTCCATCTTTTCATAGAACTTTAGTAATTCATAAAATGCTTTGTCAGGGTAAATACTTCTCAATTTATGAAGGGGTTACATCCTAATAGATCTATTGAAACTATAAAATATTGTAGGTTGAAAATGTCCATAATATGTCTAAACTATGGAACATTCCAACCACACAGTGGAGTGTAGGTTTGTTATGGTTTGGATGTAAGGTGCCTCACAAAAGCTCCTGTACCACTGTGGGAATATTGTGAGATGATTAGATTATGAGGGCTGGAATCTCATCAGTGGATTAATACATTTGGGGGGGGGCTGGAGCAGGGGCTCACAGTTCTGGCGCTTGCCTGGCATGCACAAAGACATGGGTTCAAACCTTAGCACCATGTACACAACAAAGTGTAGTAGCAACAAAAGTCAAATAAAAAACTACATAAAATTGATTCTTTCTCTCTCACTGTCCCTCTCTTCACTTGGTGGATTAATACTTTGAAAACACTACTGTACTGGGTGGAAGCTGTAGAAAGGTAGGACATAGAGGAAGTAGGTTGCTGGGGGGTCTGCCCTTGGGGATTATATCTTGTTCCCCTGATTCCCTCATCTCTCTCTTTTTCTTTCTTCTTCCCAGCTGTCATGAACAGAATAGTTTTCCTCCACCAACTCTTCCACAATAATGTTCTGCCTCATTTCAGTCACAGAGCAATGGAGCCTCCCCTCTATGGTATGGACCTCCAAAGTCATGAGTCCCAAATACACATTATCTCTTCCAATTTGTTCCTGTCAGGCATTTTGGTCACAAAGATGAAAAATTGACTAATACATGCTTTTTACCCTTATGATCATGGGGTTGCCTGGGACAAGCTGTTCACTACCATCGCCCAGCCAGCATCATGAAGCAGTATCAGATCATACACCAATAGCCAAGGAATTAATCGAAATTCAAAAATTGAAGCATGGATTGTACTGAATATCACTCTTACAAAATCATAAAACTGAACAACCATTAAGTTGAACCACTGTGAGTTGGGATCCATCTGTATTTGTACCTTTGACAACAAAGGGATTTTAACAATGAGCATTACCTCTCATTTGCAATTTAACTTGCAGAGAATAACCCTTTACCCTGATTCAAATATTGCTATTCAAACCTTTCTCAATGTAAAAATCACAGAGCATATAAAATGCAAGACTACTAGAAATACTAGATAAATTATGATTTTGCTTTTGCTGAAAGAATTTGGGGAACACTTCTAAAGACTACGGTACTAAAAATGAAAGGAGGAGTGCTCAGTGGTTACAGTGCTTGCCTGGCATGTGTGAGGACCCAGATTCGACCCCCAGCACCACATATACAACTAGGTGTCAGAACAACAAAAAGCAGATGAAAAACTAAATAAAACTGATTGTCTCTCCCTCTCCCTGTCTTAAAAAAAAAATAAAGGAAAACCAAGAAATAAAGATGATCATTCAGTGCTACTAAATGTACTGTAGTATCTTATTTACCCAGATATTCTAACTCCAACAACAACAACAACAAAAAGACTAAGGTAAAAATGAATTGAAAAATTTTAACTTATCATTGTATTTATTTCATAAAACAAACTTTTCTTCTCTAACACAACCAATGATAGCAAGATGCATCATTTAAAATAGCTCGACTTATGGCATGACCCAAGAAGGAGCTGGTGTTAAAAGCTCAGAGCTGGTTTTGAGACATAGAAGTATTGCCTTCTTCAGACTCAGTTTAGATCTTACTCATAATCCCAGTACAATGCCACTCTTGTAATAATGTGAAGTCCTAAGGACATTTTCGGGTAGTGGTGCTTGCTAGAGTTTTTCTTAGTTGACCTACTTTTCACTACCAAGAAAGATAGTTTCTTTTAGAGAGAGAGAGAGAGAGGGAGAGAAAGAGAGAGATTCTTTTAAATTTTCATTTTTTTCCCTCCACTTATTTGTGTATGTGGTGCTGGGACTTGAATCTGGGTCCTCACATGTGTCAGGCAAGTGCACTACCACTGAGCCACCTCTCCAACTCAAGGAGGATAAATTTTGTTACACCCCATTCCTCCTTAAAATGTATTCCTTCTTCATAGTGTAGTGGAACAGAAAGATTACTGGAGTTTCTATTAGTGTGATTGAGCTTCAATTTCTTCATCTGAAAAATGAAGAGAATAATTACATGCAGGGTTATTGCAAAATTTAAGTGTGATAATATAAACCCAAGATGCAAAATATAAAAGATCCTTAGCAAATGCTCATGTTCCATTTCCAATGGGCCTTGAGCTTAGGGAGCAAACAGGTCCCTTTCAAGGGGTTAGCAGAGAAGAGCTATAAACTCATCCCTCACAATATTTACATTCTGACAGGATGAGGATTTATGAGACTACAAGGCACCAAGGAATACATTTACATAAGTGAAATTTGGGCACTGTTCAACATGTATTTATTAAGTCTCTTCCTTTCCTGCTCTGAAAAATCAAAGATGAATAATGCAGTACTTGTCCTCAATGAAATTAGTGTAGAAAGGACTAGCATCCTGCTATCTTTATTTAATTTCTCAGAGGATAGCCACAAAACAGCACAAGGCAAGGAGATAAACTTTTAGTAGAAGGAATGAAAGGGCCATACTCCGAAAGGAAGAAAAGGGAAAAGAAAGGAGAAGAGTTGTCAATTTTTGGCAGAAATTTAAATGGCATTCTGAACCATGTCCTGACCTTACAACCATGAGCTTTGGGGCTCTTGGGAGCCTTTGGCACCACAGAATTTTTATTCCTGTCTTCTTTGTGCAGGGATAATAGACATTAATGGTGTCTTACCAAGGTCTGGGTAACTTGAAAAGAACAGAAATTTATTCCTGCATTTCTAGAAACTCTAAGTCCAAGATCAAGGTGCAGCAGGTTCACCTGGTGCCTCATTACTGCATCCTTTGAAGAGAAAGGTTGCTGTGTCATCTTGTGGAAGGAAGAAGCAAACCCACTCTCGCAAGCCCTGTCTGTACTGGCATTGATCCATGCAAGCATGCTTTGGCCAGCTGTTAGGCCCCACCTCCCACACTGTTGCACTGTTGCACCAAAAATTCACCTTTGGAGCACATTCAGACAGTAAATAGATGGTATCTTTGACTTCTGATTAGAGAGGACTAGGTCAGACTTGAATGAGAAAGCTGATTGTTAACTCCACAGAAATAATTTTAGCACAAGCAAAACACAGTAAAGGGAATCTTCACAGTTCTTTTTGTGCAACTAAGTTCATCAGAGTGGAGAGGGGGAGCTTCTAGTAGGAAATAGTGTCTAGGATTAAGTATTTGGCTGAAATATGCCTGGTTTCAGATCTTACGGAGACCTGAGAAGAAAAATGAAAAGCTTCAACAGCTGAAAGCAGCTATTGGCTTTTGGAATGGTTTCCGATTGTGGCTGTAACAAATTACCACAAGTTTGTTGTATTAAAACAACACCAATGTTTATTATCTTATAGTTCCTAGAGATCAAACATCCTAGATAAACTCACTGGGATAAAATTAAGGTATCTGCAGAGCTACATTCTTTATGGTTTCCAGGGTGGGTCCTTTTATTTACCTTTTCCAATTTCTAGAAAACACCTACATTCATACTTCCCTTCCTCCATGTCCAAAGCTAACCATGTAATATATTTCTGTCACTTTGTCCTCTCCCTCCATCATCACATCTCTATTTCTGATCCTTGCCTTCTCTATCTCTTTTATAAGAATCTTTGTGATTCTATTGTGCACACCATGGAGGGTAATCCACCCCTTTCAACATTACCAAGATCTTTAATGACAACTACAAAGTTCCTTTGGCATATAATACTGTATATTCGCAGGTTTCAGGCATTAGGATGTGGATGTTATGGGGTGAGGAGGCTCATTCTTTTGACTATGGCAGCTATGTTTTGAAGATTGTATAACAGCATTAACAGTACTATAAAAATAAACACTGTGGTGAGAAAAATTGGGATTTAAGCTTTGCTTTCTTATCATCATGTAAACACACCTGGCTTTTCACCTGGTGAGTAAGCAAGTTCCCCACAAGAAACTATTTTTAACCCCAGTGCCAAAGTAAAAGGGAGGCTTATTTTATGAGATACCACAGGAACCTATTACTCATCTGAGAACACTCTGTCCCTTAATTTACCGGTAACCTTGATTCTCAGCACATTTATGGTTGTTTATGAACAATCACTTGCATTGCTTGTAAGGTGGACCCCAGTAAGGGCACATGATTGTTTTCTATGCCAGTGTATCCTTTGTTTTTCTTGACCTACTTATGGAGGACACAAGATTTTGAGTTCAGATTTCCCCTACCTTTTGCTCTTCTAATGAGATAGTAGCAAGTTAAGTACTCTCTCCAACTTGCCACTCGTTGAAAGAGTAACGGAAATGATGGTCACTGCTGTGCTGTTTCAGATCTAGGTTTCAAGCATTTCTCTGAAACATCTTATTGGGACTACTATGCTTGAGACTACTATACTATACAGTGACTCTTATTGGGACTACTATGCTTATTGGGACTACTATGCTTGATAGTTGACGTTTCCCAACTATCAGGAATTTGTCCCTGATTGGTTGTTTTGTGTAAACATCACAAACCTGAAGACCTCTAGGAAGCTATTAGGGAAATTTTTTCTGTTACCCCAAAATCTGACCAAAAGAACTGAAGACAACATATATTAAGTATTCCTATTGTATTAGTCAGTTTTTGTTGTTGAGACCAAAATACCTAACAAGAACAAGGTGGGAAAATTTATTTTGGCTCAGAGTTTCAGAGGTTTAGTTCATGGTGGGCCAACTCCATTGCTCAAGGCCCAAAGTAAGGCAAAATATCTTGGTGGAAGGGTGTGGTGGAGGGAAACTGCTCAGGACATGACAGCCTGAAAGCAAAGAGAAGGAAGGGAAAAGAGACTGTAGGGAAGATGAATCCTTCCAGGACATGCCTCCAGTAACCCACCTCATACCACCAAGTCCCATCTGCCAACATTTCAAACTGGATGGACTGACTGGGATAAAGCTCTTACAATCTACTTGCTTCACATCTGAGCATTCTTGAATCAACACAAACACTTTTGGGGGGATACCATATATCCAAACCAGAATACCCATAAAATAAAGTTAAAAAAAAAGTATCCTCACTTTCAGTTCTGAAAATTGTCTGTGGATGAGTCCTAATTTCTTCATGCTATAAGAGTATCACTTCAAATGTGTACTACATGTCTTGCTTCTATTCCCAGGGGATCTCAGCTACTTCAGTTTGGGAAGTATTCAGGGGCCTCCTTGGTACTAAGCTCAAGAAATTCAGAAATTCAGGGAAGTGATACCCCATGAGGTAGGCCTCAGTGAATACGGTTGCAAGTTTTTTTTCATTGCTTAGATGGACAATTTTGAGGTTCCTTCTTTATTGTCTTATAGATGGTCTCAGGGTGACTGAATATCAATTCTTCCTCTCCTAAATAGCAACTTATATAATACATTGTATAATACATCCCTCCATTTCATTTCCCCTATGCTACTTACTTTCTTAGTAAACTATCCTCAGCAAGCTTTCATTTCAGGCTCAGAAAACCCAAGCTAAGACAGTTGCTAGGTTAAGTAGTTCTAGAAAACAAATTCTGTGGGTGATACCTTGGAACTGGATCATCCAGAAAACAACAATAATCCCATTGCTGGAAGTGAGTTTGTGACAACCTCTGGTATGCAGTAACATCACTCTTAGTAAGATTTTGATGCAAGGTAGGTTGAGAAAAAGAAGAAGAAAAAAAAGAATATTTGGTTTTGTGCTACCTATGATACATAAGTAGTGTGAGAGAATAGTAACTTGAAGGATTATGAAAGTTTATGACTTTTTAAAGATTTGAAAAAGGAAAATGACAAACATAGGTCAGCTAAAAATCAATTATAGTGACTCAAGAAAGCCAACATTTTTCCACGGCAAAAACTAAAGACTCTCATCTCTTGAAGAAGCTGGGTCAACTATGCTGAAGTCAAAGCCCCTATTTTATTTCTAAGTGTGACAGTAATGTGAGGTGGGAAAAAATTAAAAGCCTCAACATGTCTCTTATTTAAAATTTGGAAATGAGACATTTAGAAATGTGTCCACCTCAGTATTTGTCTTCTACCCACATTGCCTCCAGACCAATCATTATCTCAAGTCTTAGCAGAGCCTGAGAGCAACTGCCTATCTCTCTTGTAGGGTGAAGGGATTTACCCACCAGGACTTTCCCTGCAGTATATAGTGGGAGGATTCAAGTATATGTAGGAGTAGATTTTGAGGATTGAGAACAATATAAGCTGAATGGGAAAGCAGGTATTGATTTGAAAAGATTCTATCATGACTAAGATTTTACTATTCTAGTAAGGACACCTAAAGCATGGCTGTTTTTTATTTATTGGTACATTGTAGTCTTACAAAATGAAGGATTTATTGTTATTCATATATGCACACATTATGACAGTATAATTTGAATCCATTCCTTATCCAGTATCCCTCACCTACCCTCTCCCTGGTTTCTTACCTCCACTGATCTCCCCCTGCTTACAAATATACCTAGATGTATAATTTTAAACAAAATCTAGTTTTAAATGCCTACAAGAGTGTTATTCAGCATTTCAAGGGTATAAAGTATACTATATAATATGTAAAAATCCTCTTATCCCTCCCATCCACTCCACTTTCCTTGTTCCTTTGTCCCTCTACCTGCCCCACATAATTATACTTGCCCCAGATGGTGTTACTCCAAATTTGATGAGTCTAATGTACAAACTTCACTACTGTTCACCCTTTTGATTTTCTCTAGCTTCCACATATGAGAGAAGGCATTCAACCTTCGACTTTGACTAATTTCACTCAGCATTATTTTCTCCATTTCAATCCATTTACCTGCAAATGCCATGATTTTATTTTTTTGATAGCTGAGTAGAAATCCATTGTGTTCGAGTGTTTGAATGTGTGTGTGTGTGTGTGTGTGTGTGTGTCTGATTTTTGATTCATTCATCCAGTGATAGGCATCTGGGTTGATTCCATAATTTAGCTATTGTGAATTGTACTACTGTAAATGTTAATGAAGCTCTGTCACTGTAATATCTTGATTTTAATTCTTCTGGGCACATACTCAGGAGTAGGACAGCTGGGTCATGTGGTGGTTCCTTCCCAAATATTTTGAGGAGTCTCCATATTGCTTTCCAGGGTGGATCTACTAGTCTGAAGTCCCACCAACAATGTACAAGTGTTCCTTTCTCCATACAACCTCTCCAGCATTTGTTAGTGTTTGTAGTCTTCATGTTTACCATTCTGACAGGATTGAGGTGAAGTAGTTTTCATTTGCATTTCTGTGATTGCTAGAGATGTTGAACATTTTTTCACATATTTATTGGCCTTTTGTATTTCTTCTGGGAAGTTTCTATTTAGTTCTTCAGCCCATTTAATGATTGGGTTGAATGTGTTTTTGGTATTAAGTTTGTTGAGTTTTTTGTATATTCTGGATATTAGTCCCCTGTTGGAGGAATACCTGGCCATGATTTTCTCCCATTCTGTAGGTTCTCTCTTCACAGATCTTGACTAATTCCTTAACTGTGCAGAAGTTTTTAGTTTAATGGCATCCCACTTATTGATTCTTGGTTTTAAACCTTGCACTATGGGAGACTTGTTAAGGAAGTTGGTGTCACTGCCTGTATGGTAGAGGGTCAATCCTAATTTTTTTTTCTAACAGCTGTTGGGCATCTTGTTTTTAATTCCTAAGTCATTGACTATTTCAACTTTATTTTTGTGTAGAGTGAGATATAAGGATCTAGTTTTATTTTTCTGCATATGGCTGTCCAGTTTGTCTAGTACCATTTGTTAACAGGCTATCTTTCCCCCAAGATATATTTTTGTTCCCTTTGCTGAATATCAGATGGTTACAGATTTGTGGATTTGTCTCTGTCTCTTCTTTTCTATTCCATTGGTCTTCATTTCTGTTTTGGTATCAATACTGTGCTGTTTTGTTATTATAGCTTTATAGTATAATTTGAGGTCAGGTATTGTGATGCTGCCTGAGAAGCATGGATTTCTGCAACAAAGAAAGTTGAAATTCTGAAACAACCAGGGTAAAATATTGATATAGGGATCATAAGCTCATCTGATAAGACTTGTGTAGAGGATTAATTAAATGAAACTGAAAAATTCACCCTTAAAGTACCCAGAGAATATTCACTGAATATCTGAAGTGAATGTGAAAGAATGCAGCAATGCAAAAGTGAATGTGAAAGAAGCAGTGACTGACTGGGGATATTGCTAAGGGGTAGAGCACTTGCTTTGCATGTACTAGGCCTTGGGTTCAAAGCCCCCGTACTATAAAAGACACTTGGCATCTCTGAGAAGCTCAGAAACCACAGTTTTTCATAGACTAGAATTGACAGTAACAGACTCTACTATGGATCTTGGCTCTCCAATTTTAATGAGAATGATAGAAATCTGGGAAGGTACAGGTCATGTGGTCACATTGCACCATCAAAAGCAAGGTAGATTTAATGACCTTCCTGGTTACCCACCAAGAGTGGCAAACCAGAAAGCCTAGATCCATAGACATCTCTGATTACCAATATATCATTATGTTCCTATGGGTGTGTAAAGTGGACAGAGAAATAAATTTGTATCTTTGATTTTTATGATGAAAAAAAATAGGATTTGACAGTATGAAGGCTAAAACTGGACATTGTAATGGAAAATCTCTTGCATTTCTTACTTCAGTTGTCTATCAGTTCACAGATCCAAAGCCCATTAATCAATGTAGGCTGCGTCTCATTCAGGAAATCCAGTGGGTTCCTGCATTACTTCACAGAAAGGGTCATGACGTGATTTTCTAGAATAATGCTGCATTATGGAAAGGAAATTACCAAGACCTTTCAAGGATAAAAGGATATAGAATCTGAGCTGACACCACCTACTGTAGGAAAGCCACAGCATTATAACCCTCCAACTGGAAGTGTATGGCTTGAAGATAACACATGACAAATTCTAGTCTAAGTCTATCTCACAGTGGATTGAATGAAACTTTGAATATATTTGGATGTATATTTGAGATGTATATACTTAGCAGCTGTCATAACTATCACATTGGTTTCCTGACCCATAAGAGCCAACATCATAAGACAGACAGATGGGAGTTCCTAAACCTGTCTTCCCAACCCTAACCAAGAATAAATCTGAAGCAACACCATGATCTAGGAGGAATCACAGAAATTAGCAGCATCATGAAAGTTTTAAAAATGGTGGATCCCATCATATTTTAATTTGATTTAAAGATATGTTTCCTAAAATGATTATACAATGGCAAAGACAGTGGTCTATCATAAACTTAACTAAGTGGAAACCTCAAATGTAGATGTGTTAGGAAAATATCAATGCAAACTTTGGGGTTTGGGTCAAGGGTAAGGATCTAGCAAAGCATTCTTCTCAATTCCCATCAATAAGGAAAATCAGAAAGAGTACACTTTGGGGGCTAGAGCTGTGGCTCAGTGTTTACAGAGCTTGCCTGGCATGGGCAAGTATGCAAGTTCAAACCCCAGCACCACATACACAACAAGGTGTCAAAGCAATGAAAACCACATGAAAAACTAAATAAAATAGATTCTCTCTCTGTCTCTCTCTCTCTTTAAAAAAAAAAAAAGAGTAGACTTTTATATGAAGAGAAAAGGGAGACAAAGACCAGTATACATTCACTCCCTATCCCAGAGCTATGTTAATTCTGCTTTCTACAAAAACTGAATTTATAAGAATTTTGTTCTTTTACATATTCCACAGAATATCACACTGGTTTCCCATTCTATCAGTAAAAAGAAAGCAAACTGTGTCATGAGCCTTTTGGGATTTTGGAGAAAACACATATCACAGTCATACCTCTCTGACTCAATTAACAGGTTACTCAGAAAGCTGTCAGTTTTGACTGGAGCCCTGATCTGCAGCACTGTGCTGCAAGTATCCCTGACATTTAATCACATGACCCAGAAGTTAAAAGATATTAAACTTAACTACGGGTGATATTGTGTGCAACCTGTGTAAAGACCCAAGAGAAATAAACTGAAGATCGTTGGCCTTCTAGAGCAAAATTGGGTCTTCTGTGGTAAGAAATGACTTCTCTTAGGAGAAGCAATTACTGATATGCTATTGGATTGCAGTAGAGGATGAGCATCTGAATGTGACGTGTGACCGTACAACTGGAAATGTTCATGATGGGGTACTGTCAAACTCAGCAAGTTGAAAGGTTAAGGAATACAACAGAAATCCATTTTATGATGGAATTGGTAAGCTGAAGAATAGGCCTGCTCCGATACAAAGGACAGAGTTACATAAGCAGGTATGCAAACTCCCATATTATCTACCTCTATTGCACAAATATTTCTCTTTGTACCAATTTCTTCTGAAGTATTACCTATGATCATTTGAAGGAGGAGGAAAATCTTGACGCAGAGTCATAGATGTGTCAACTCAATAGGTTCGTACACACTGCAAAACATACTGATCCCACACCACAGCCCAACTCAGAGAACTCAGAGGTTGTCTACAGAGAAGTGATGAAGGAAATTCTCCAGTGGGTAGATGTGACAGAATTATAAAGCTCTGTCCTCCTTAAGGGATGGATGCAGTGGTCTTGGACAGACACTCATGCACTCCTAATCAGTGATAAATAATTTAGGGACTGGGTGGTTCTAACACTTCCATGGAAACAGTCTGAGGAAGGTGATTCAGAGGAGAGAGCCCATGGGAGTGGGTACAAAATGTGGGTATTTGTATTTAGTTTATGGTTATCAGACACCATGCATTGAGGGCAAGAGTCTTTATAACCATGAGAACAGGATGATCATACTGTGGATGTCCGCCAATCTGTCCTTAGTCACCCCATGGTTTATACAATAGGCCCAAGAATATAATATGGCACCATGATAGCAAGACTGGGAGCTATGCACTGAAACATCATGGGCTCCCTCTCAACAAGGTTGACCTTGTTACTTCCTCTGCTACCTAATTTTTCAGCATCAATACCAGGCAGAGACAGTTTTAAGTTGATTATATGACGTCACTTCTACCCTAGAAAAATAGTGATTCAGCATAAGTTTGAGACTTATAGTACCTCCCCACCTGCAATGTGTCTGTCAGAACCACAATTTGAAAACTTACTTATTTGTGCAACATTGCACTAATTGAAAGGGCCTATTGTATAAAAATGCACACCTGTCTACCATACACACACAAGAGCTGCTAGCTTAATAGAATGAAAAAATCACCTGTTAAATGCTTGGCTAAAATATCATCCCAGGGATAACACACTGTGGGTTTGTGATGCTGTCTTCCAGGACATAGTGTATATACTGAGTAATGTATGCCGGTATTTAGAAAGTATAGATCCAAGAATAAAAAGGCACAGATAGGGTTCACTCCTTCTTAACATCATGCAATTGACCTGCTTGAAGAATGTGTATTTCCTGTCTAAATAAACAGATTGTCCTGGATTAGAGAGCCAGATTCTCTATGGGGGAGTGCTTTTACTAAGGGATGGAGCAATGATCCCAATAAACAGAGGGCTATGACCATCACTCTATGCAGGCAAAGAAGGGCATAAGAAAGGAGTTACTATAATGGCAGAGATAATAAACTTCAGTTATCATGAGAAGGTGGCATTGCTCCCACACAATTATGGCAGGAAGAGCACGTCTGGAACTCAGAGTAGTCAATGGGATATGTCTTGCTTTTATGATCAGAAATAATGACTAAAAGGCAGTCGTGGCATTCAAAGCTCAGATATAGAATGGCAATTAAAGATTCAGTTCTTTAAGTTGAAGATCTGGATTATCTTACCAGATACATAATGCAGGCCAGCTGAAGTGCTAAATGACGGTAAAAGAAATGCAGAATAAATGACTTGGTAGGGAGATGATAAATATCCATTTCAACCTTGGAAGCAGCTGCAAACAAAGAGACTGTAACTGATTTCATTACTATTTTGCATAGTGTCTTTTGCAAATATTGGATGTACCCATCCTGAAAACTCTGTGATGGATTGCACTTAATGGAGGGTGCAATCTGATTGATGGAAGGGGGGACTCTACTGGATACCTCTGGCACAATGCCTCACATCCTGTTGGGATCAAGTCTCATTTCAGTGATGGCTATGAGAATTTCGTTCCTTTCCTAAACTGCTCCCACCCCCACCAGACCCAAACTTTTTGCATGCAAATTTTGCCTAAGGCTACACTTCTGGTTAACCCAAGGCTAAAACACAGTGCTTAAATTGGAAGCCATACCATGACACCTCTGCACAAAACTCTCAAGCATTTTATCTCAGCAAAATCCAAAGACCACAACCTAACAAAGTGCCAATATTACCTACCCCCTACTACATTTCTTTCCTTTTTCTTATTTCTATAGGTCATTTGAGTTTTTATTTTATTCACTGACATTTTATATTCTGGTTCTCTTTTTTCTTTTGTTATTCATATTTCATTTTTAATTGACAAAACTGCATACATTTATGGTTTATGATATGATGTTTAAAAATCAGTGTACTTATTAAATGGCTAAAGCAGGCTATTTAACGTATGCATAACCCCACATACTTATCATTTACCTATGGTGAAAACACTTCAAATCTGTTTTCTTGATGATTTTCAAGTATATAACACATGAATTATAGTCACCAAAGTAGATATCTCCAATTTAACACTCTTATCTAACTAAAATTTTATATTCTTTTACTAATGGCTTCCTAATCCCTACCCTCTAGCCCTCGGTAGCTACCAATCTAATCTGCTTCTGTGAATTCAACATTTTTATTTTCCACATGTAAAAGACCACATGTATTTATGTTAGAAATAAAACAAACATGTGGTTAGATATGAGTGAGCAAGACAGAATTTTTACTTCAGCCAAAGGGCAAAAAGAAAAATGTGCACAGAAACAGGAAAATCAGGGATTTCATCCCGAACCTGATGCAATGCTGCCCTTTGCTCTGATAGGAGGAGCTCAAAGGTATCATCTACAAGGTTGGCTAAGGTAAGATAAAGGCAGTTACAGGCAGGAAGTAGGAGGTGACTGGGAGAGGGGGTGTCACCAGAAAGAAGTAGACATGTGTCAATAGAGGTCACTGGAAAGAGATGGAAAGGTATCAGAAGGGGTCCTCAGAAAGAGGTGGGCATATACAAGGGACAGAGTTACCATCATAAAGAGAGGAGGGATCTAAAAATGGAGGTAGCTATACTGCATTACAGTCTTTAAATTTGACAGAAAAGAAAAACATATCTTACATTTATTTTTCTGCCTGGCTGATTTCACTTAACATAATGATCTCCAGGTTTATCCATGCTGCTGTAAATAGCAGGATGTCCTTTGTAAAGCTGAATAGTATTCCACTGTGGATATATACAACATTTTCTTCATCCATTCATGCACTGATAAACATTTAGGCTAATTCCACATCTTGATTATTGCAATTAATGGTGTGCAATGAACAAAAGAGTGCACATATCCTATATATACTAATTTACTTTAGTAGTTCCATTTAAAATTTTTGAGCAACATCCACACTATTTTCTATAATGGCTGTGTTAACTGACATTCTCACCATTATTGAATAAAAGTTCCCTATCCTACACACTCCAACATGTATCTTTTGTCTTTTTGACAGCAGTTCTTCTGTAAGATTTATGTCTTTTCTATCAAACTTGAAAGATTCCCATTGCGATGTATAACACATTACCTCCATTTTAGATCCCCTCCCCCTTGAAGATAGTAACTCCCTCTCCTATGTACACCCACCTCTTTCCAAGGACACCTTCCAATACCCACCCATTTTCATCCTGTGAACACTGCTGACTTACTGCACCCTTCACCACACATGCAGTGAACCCCTTCCCCACTCTCTCCCAGTCGCCACCTACTTCCTCTTTGCACCTGCCTCCACCTTATCTTAGCCAACCGTACAGATTGTACACATGAGCTCCTCCAATCAGAGTGAAGGGTAGTATCACATCAGGTTGGAATTTAAAAACCCTGTTCTCCTTGATGGGGGCACATCCTTTCACCCTTCAGCTGAAGTAAAGTTTCTGCCTTCCTCACCCATACCCAATCACGTGATAACATGTTTGATTTCATTTATAACAAATTGGCACCCAATGTGGGGCTCCGCAAGTTGCCTGGGGGTCATGGGGCTCCTCTCCCAAGGGGAGATGCATCCCACTGACTTATTAAGGTGGCCCCAAAGGTGGAGAATGACCAGGACTCCCAATGCTGAACAAACCAGAGATTAAAGGTGGATAGGCAACGCAGGGAGGGGGGCCACAAGCCAGCCAGAACCACACAAAACAATTTCGTGCACAAACTGATAGTAGGAAAATCTTTTCTTAAACTTGACAGAGGTAAAGCATATATACTGCCTTGGTGGTTGAAACATCCCTTAAGGTTTGATCTGAGTGGGTTTGAGACATGTCTGGGACATGGGGCGAATGCATCAAATCGAAATTCACAGCACCAGCAACCCAATCAGGTATGGCAGAAGCAGAAATGAGAACTAAGGGATTGAAACAGACCTCCAATGAAGAAAAATAACTAGGTTATTTTTCTTGGACTCAGAAACCCAAAATCATACCCCGGGATAAAACAGGATGGAAAATAAAAATTCTGCTGTTAAAAAACAGGATGTCAGCAGGGTAAAAAGACAGAAATCCCCTATATAGCCCTTTGGGCTACATGCTAAAATATTGGGAGGATAATCCTAAGATGAAAATGAAGGAAAAATCAAAGATGATAAAACATTGTTGCTCTATTTGGACCTAAGAACCTATTCTAAATCCATCAATACATGCTTCAAGGTTTGGTGCAAATGAGGATTGGATGTGCCAATTATTAATAGAACATGTGATTGACAAAGACTCTAACAATCAGGAATAAATAGAATATGCCCTCTGTTAGAAAGAAGGACCTGAAGTCCTCTTTCCTCTTAGGATAAAAAACAAAAACAAAAAACAGTGAAACACAAGAGGAAAAATTAAACAGATGGGATCTCCTAAGTAGCCTTCCCCCACCATTCATTTCTAATTCAGCTGAGGGGCAAAACCCACCTCCTGCCCCCAGGAACGTTCTAGTGAAGGGTGAGAAGGAACCAAAGCTGACTACAGCAGCTTCTGTCCCTTCTCCAATTTCATACCCTTCCCTACCTAGATTAAAAACAGAATTAAAACAATGCAAACAGGATATTCAAAACTCTCCTTTTCCACAGGGATAAAAGAGATGTGATTCTCTTTCCTTCCCCTTCACTTTTTATCCTTTACGTGAGGTTCCTCTAGGAGAAGGGGCCATTGGATTTGTAAATGCCCCTTTCACTAGTTCAAAGGTAAGATACTTAAAGCGAGAATTAAAACCTTTGATAGAGGACCTACGCAGGGTAACCAAACAATTAGAACAATTTCTTGGCCCTCAACTCTACACAAGGTCTGATTTAAGTCTATTTTGAGTATTTAACTCTCTAAAAAAGAAAGGACAATAATTAGGTGGTCTGCAATGAGAACCTGGGAATGTGAACACCGAGCTGGATATGGAGACCCATCAACTGAGGCAAAATATCCAGTTGAAGAATCACAATAGAATAAAAACAATAAGGTATACAAGGGACATATGAAAGACCTCAGAGTCTTAATTATAAAAGGGATAAAAGAGGCAGTCCCTCAGTCCCAAAATTTAGTCAAAGCTTTTAAAGTATGCCAAGGGAGAAATGAAGGGACAACAGAATTTTTTAGTAGATTAGAGGAACAAATGAGGAATTATTCTGGATTAAATACTAATGATGCCTTAAGACATGAAATATTAAAGGTACACTTTGTAACTAACAGCTGGCCTGGTATAACTAGAAAATTACAAAAAATTAGAAGGTTTAACAGATAAACGTCTAGAGGACTTATTGACAGAAGCTCAAATAATGTGCATGTGTGTATGTATATGTGTATATATGTATAGATAGATAGATAGATAGATAGAGAGAGAGAGAGAGAGAAACAGAAACAGGGACAACATACCAAACTGCTCCTTCCTGCCATAGAATCAGTAACTGGGCAAAACCTTACCCTTAGAAATAAGAGACAAAGAGGGTCTCAACCAAGATTTCAATGGTACCACAAGCCAAGGAATCACAGAAGGGAAAAAAAAAAAAGGAGTAAATTCTATAAGTGTGGCAAAGAGGGAACTTGGAAGATTCTTGGGACTGATGGGATACTGTAGATTATGGATAGACTCTTAAGCCCTTAAGACTGGAAAACTATAACTTAAGCTTTTAGATGGAGAGCATGACACAATCCTTTGGAAACCTGAGGAACTTCTATCACTAGAAACTCTTTAACAAGCTCTTATCAGGGCTCCAATTTTAGCTTTACCCTCAGTTGAAAAGCCATTCTATTTGTTAGTGTAGATATGGGAACAACTCTGGGAGTTCTAATCTAGGACAATAGGGGGTAAAAATAATCAATAGCCTATTTATCTAAGCCCCTAGATCTAGTCTCCAGGGTATGGTATGAATATACCTAATCAGTGGTTGGTAGAAGAAAGTCGAAGGTTAACCTTTGGAGGGGCCTTATAGTTAGTGCACCCCATTGAGCCAGAACCATTCTCCACCAAAAAGTTTTGACTGACTCCAGAATTCTAAAGTGTGAGACCATTTTCCTGGAAAGTGATGATTTAACCCTCACTACTGAAAACTATTTAAACCCAGCTGAATTCTTTTTTTTTAAATTTTTTTATTTTTGAGCAACCTTATAAGATTTTAACAAAATAATATAAAATGTGTATAAGATGCATATATATTCTGGACATTGCAACTGTCCCCAGGGGTGCCCCCCCCCCAATTACCCTCCCTTATCCCTCCCTTCCCCTTCCCGTTATAACTCTAA